>SSNU01000114.1:309492-392190 GCA_012064415.1 Gyrodactylus bullatarudis
GAAAGATGTTTCGATGTTATAGAAGAAAAAGGTGAATTTTTGGGTTAATATAAAGTGTTTCACATATTAGTTCGTTTTCAACTTCAATGAAAAATAGTATTTTTACTTGTACAGGGAAAGATGAAAAAATTCATTCAGATATCAATTGATAAAGAATTTTATAATGTATCAAATGGTCTTGATTTGAAAAATTTATCATATTAAATAAATCGACAGTTTTAAATATTCAGAGTGTTTCAGATATTAATTCGACCACTATATATGAAGTCAGACATTTAAAATATTATAAAATAGTCGTGGAGAAACAAAAAATCATTCAACTTTTTCTATAGTCGTATGACCTCAACTTGTTCGGTTAATAAGAAAACATACTTTTTTCACTATCCGTTGCTATGACAAAAGTTGTCAGCTTAGAAATGAGCATTTCGCCAACTTCAATACCTGTTTCGTGATATCGGTTTTCAGTTAACTGGGCCTTGAGTTGTCGAACGTTTGATCCGAAAGGTTGATCTTGATGTCGAACTCTGAAAGTTTAATAAAGTTTATGCGAATAAAAATATTAATTCAAGTTTATCTGTATAAATCTTGAAGAGACTTCTGCGAGTTAAAAAAATAAGTTTCTGTTGGTTTTATTTTCCAAAAAATAAATTGATTAGGTGAATCAATATTCCTCCGGTTTTTCTTACAACAACATTAGCCCTGACAAGGATTACTAACATGTTTTAATTGATTTTTCCAAAGTAATTTATACATTAACATGACTTGAAGTACACATCAATAGAGAGGGGGGAGGAGAGGGAAGAAAAGAATTCTTAATAGATAATAAGGTTAAAATATCAGGCATGAACTTTATCCTATAACTGGTTGGACAATGGATAGGAATAGAAAAACATTTGGTTTCATGCAACTTGTAAAAGAAGTTCACAAACCCTACTTCTAATCTCTATATCAATATTGGATCAATATTCATTTATATTCATCAAGAGTTTATAATCTCAATTCAAGTAGTGACTACTGTAGGGCTTTAAAAAGTAGTCAATGAATTCCAAGTTTAAGGCCCTTTAGTCGTTAATTTTCAAGACTAAAATACAGTGCTTCTTTAGAAACGGCATACATTTTTTACTCCCTTTTTTTAAAATTAATTCTTATTGATTCAATAAATGGAAAGTCGAGTTTCAGTCAACAATCTCGAAAGGTTTTTTTCTCAAACAATTGAAACATTCAGTGAGGAAAAATCAAGAAAACGTGAAAATTGAATCAATTGATAAAATCCAAGATAGATTATTATGCAAGCAAGAGAAAATATAGATGAGAAATTGGGAAAAAATGGGAAAAACCTAATCACACCTTCGATGCAAGTTGAATAGACTTTAGCTTATCTTGGAATTCATTAATTTCTATCCTATCAAAAGTAGAGACATGTATTTATAAAGTCTGAGAGAATACAAAACTGATAAGACTTTTTAACATCTTCCCTTTTTTACAAGCTACCTAACTTTAGAAGGCATGTCTCTACGATCTTATCTTAAATCCTTCTTGGCTAGCCGAATTATATTAACATGAGACGTGTAAATAAACCAAAGTCTTCTGAAGAAAAAAAATTCTAGTTGAAAAACATGTGAATAAAAAGATTGAAATTTTTTTAGTACGTTGAGCAAAACATCTGGTTGATGTAACCTATGAGGTAGATGAAAAAAAAGATCAAAAATTAACCATTCTCTAAACTAGAAGAGGCTTTGGCTACGATTGAATGCAAATTTACAATCTATTCACCTTATTTCTTCAAGTAGTTCATAATTAATATTGACGGCATCAACGAGGGTTCTTTGCTTGTTTATAAGGACATGGTTGAGTGCATTTCCCATTTTCTCAGTTTTCCTGCACAAATGATTCCACCGACGACAGAGGATTGCCCTTCCAGAATCATCACTTTCCGAATAGTCATTCTTCTTCTGGAAGAAATGATTCACGCGAAGGCACCTTTTAACTTGGACCATCTTCTGTTCTAGTTCCTGGATCAGTTCCTAGAATAATTAAAATAAACAACACTTAAAAAAAAATACTAAATTCTAAGCTACTCTGAATGTTTCAAGATCTAAAAAATTAATAAAATCTCACGTAAACTACTTACAATTAAGCCAAAATTAATATAGTAAGTGAAAAATCAATTAATGTTGAAGTTAAACTGTAAAATCGAGATGTAATTTCAAAATTATTACATCTTCAAGAATATTTTTGAGCTTAGGTCAATTGTTTAACAATGAAAACCATCTCTCTACCTCAAAAAGGTGGATTGAGAACATTGATGAAAAACTATGATAATACAAAATAATTTGTTACATCTTAATTGGTTCTCGGAACATAGGGAATAGCTGGGAATAACTAGCATTTCGAGGCTCTATTAATAGTTATTATAAGGGATTTGGACTTTTCGTTTCTATTTATTCAATTTACATATTACTGTAACAATTTCTTGAAGTTATGTAATCGATATTTGATTTAAAAGTCTTATTTTCAAGAAACTAACATTTCTATGGTGAATAAGAAGATGGTAATTTATCGTAATCCTAAAAATACACTTTTTATTACCTCTAAAGCCAACAGAGGGTTCAAAAAATTCAAAAACATCACTCACTCCATGTTTTAGCTGTTTGACTTTTGCCTTTTCAAAGTTTTCAATAATCTTTCCATGAAGTTCCCGAACACTCTTATCGAACTCTTCAGTTTCTGGACAAAAGTTTGCCTGTATCCACGAGGACTTGGTGAGAATGTCTCTTAGATCAATTAACAGCTGCTGATCTTCGAGGTCAATTGAACTGACAACATCATCGAATTCATCCATTTCATTGGACATCTTATAAAATATAATCATATTATCAGACTGGTTAATCAAGAAACTTGTTATTAGAGAGAAACTTACATTTGTATCAATACTCGTAAGGGAACATCTGGTATGTCTTGGTGTCAGACAATCCTGGTCACCGAAATTCTCACTGAATCGACATTGTAATGACAAAACAAAAGCCAATGTTTCCTCTGTGAATTGCTTCACTTTCTCGATTGTATCGTACCCTTCAAGGTCCATTTGTGTAGGACTTGACTCACGACTGGTTGATGAGAAATTTTCTGCACTCTGATAAATTGATGAGTCGGTTATACTCTCTGCATGAGGCTCTTTTATATCCTTTACAAAATAAGAAGAGTTATTCAAATTGAACCTTAACTGCTCAAGTATAATCCCTGATTTGATTTGGAAGTAAAATGTCAACTGTTTCACTATCGAAACGATGAGGTTAGAAAATCGATAGAAATGAATATATAAAATTACAGTTGAAAATTGAATATTTTCAACAGTTGTGAAAAAAATATTCATTGACAGACAATAAAAAAATGATTTATTAAAAAGATAAAAGTTTTATTGTTTGTTATAAATCGACCATTAACTAAATTCTAAAAACATGAGCTACTGAATGTCTCTGACCAAGTCCAATGATTCAAATGATGAATTGAGGAGAAAGGTTGAAATTAAGAAATACAACTTGTTATTTTTTAACATCTAAAGATAAAAGAAAGCATAAAATTCAATGGGAATTCGAATTAGAGTTAATTTTTCAGTTTTGTTACACAAGACGTTGGATTACAATCGATCGAAATAACAGATGATAGTTTAGGCTAGACCTTGTGGATGATGAAATTCAGTTAAGTTATGCATTTTTTATACATCTGTTATATTAGATGCGATTATAAATATTTCAAACCCCAAAAAAATATAATACAGTACAATGTTTCTGAATGGTTTTTACCTTTCAACAAACAAAGTTCAAAACCCTTAAATTATTAAATTCTAGCTCATGTATTGCGGAAGAAATAATCTGGCCTCATAGATCCTACTCTAGTTTCTTGGATGAATTCAAAAAAAATAGCAAGCATCACAGCTTTTGTTCAAGTCAAAACACATGTACGAATCAAGATGAAAATCGTGAGAAGCTGGCTGTAGAAGTATGAAAGAACAGTGTATTAAATAGGCTAAGGTAATAAGTCCATGGGTCCAATGCAACCAACTACTTCTAATTGAAGCAGTTTTTGAACCAATGGAAAATCGGAGTATTCTAAATTGTAACAGTACATAATCAGCGCTATAGATTAAGACAAAATCGTAAAATCTAAATCAGAATATCAAGATTAATGGCTAAAAATCTTTTCAGTGTGCATATTACTTCATTGAGAATGACTTTATATTCGAAAAAGATTCAAGTCTCAAAAATATATAATCACCGTGAATAATCCAGATTTGATTACCTTCCTCGTGTTTCAGTTAAAGTGTTATTTAATTAATACAAGAAAACAGTGAAATATTTAGAAAGAGTGACCTAACATAACCTTAAATTTAAAGTAATTAGAAATAATACCAGAATTACAAGGACAAGTAGTTGTAAAATTATACAAGATCATGAAAATGACCTAAATGAGTACTTTGGAGATGAGTTCTCATCGTTGAAATGGATCATCATGAAGGCTTCCTATTAAACTTAACCCGAACCGATTGGGAGTATTCAGGATGTACTTTGAATTAAAGCCTAGAAGAAATATGATTCATTGCCGAAACCGTATTTTATCAATAAAGCATATTTAAATTTATTGGTTTCCGAATTAAAAAGTAGAAGATCCAAACGATTTTTTATTTCTCATAATTTAGTGTAAGAGAATTATTGAAAATAATATTTTTTTTAAAAATGAAAAAAATACTCATTTTCGAATGGTGTGAAACTTTGGATTTTAATTTGCATTATAAAGAAAAATAATGTCTAAAGAGTAATTTTTACTTGGTTCAGGAAAAAGTACAAATCGTGAAGGAGAGCACTTATCAAGTGTTAACCCTGATATATACAACGAAAGGAAGACTAATTATTTGCTTGGTTATTCAAAGGTACAATTTTTAATTTGATGTTTATCAAAACGAGTGTATGTATAAGTTTAAATCTATTTTATCGAACAAATAGCCAAAAAATCGAGTAGAATTGATCGATAAGAAAAGATATTCTTCTGTAATTTAAATCAATTTGAAAATAAAGAAGAAACAATTCTAATTATTTACAAAAAACCAGTAAACAATGATCGAATATAAACCTAGTTGACATGAAGATGAGAATTTACTTTTCTAACAAAAAACTCGATGTTTTTCTCCGGATTCACAGAAAAAAATAATTTTTTGAATTCTACATGGAATGAGCTTATAAGTTGTTGATTTGAAAAAAAATTTAATCTGACCAAAATTAGGCCGTTCTTCGAATTTCGAAAATGCATCAAATTTCCACTTTTTGACAATCAACATTTGAACCCAAAATTTTTATCGATTTCGATACTTCAAAGCTGTCAAGTACTGATATTTGGGATCAACATTAGACAAAGAGCTCGAATTTGGCCATAGAGATTGCGAAGATCTTACTGTCTCCGAGAAAAAGTTAGACTTCAAGGTTTTGGATAATCAGCCTTTGTGGTTTTCGAAAAATTCAAATGGTTCGATTTCCCACAGTAATGACGAACATAAAATTGCTCTTAACCCTTTCGTGAGATTCGCCAGATATATACACCTGTTGATATGAAGATGGGAATTTATGATTCTTACTAAATTCTTAATTTTTTCATCAAGAAATCGAATTTGATGAAGAATTTTTGAACTTTGAGGTGAAATTTTTTGCTGATTTCAATTTGATCTTGATTCCAAAAATTCTTCATCAAATTCTATTTCTTGATGAAAAAATTAAGGATTTAATTTAAGAATCATAAATTCCTATCTTTATATTAACTAGCTTTAGAACGATTTACATTTATTATTTAACTAAACATGAATTTCGATGCAACTTTCTGAATTTAATTCTTTTTGATTGATTGTAAACTCAATACATGTATTAATTATTAAAAATTAGTTTTGAAAAGTAACTGCAAAACGTTAAAATATTCAAGTTTTAAAAAAAGTATATATTGATATATGCTTATTTTCTCAAGGTAATAAACGTTTCGATTACCGATGGTCATTAGCCCTTACCAGAAGCTTTCAGAAACTGAGTTTAGATAAATGGTTTTCATAGTCATTCTGCATAAAATATGATGCCTGATGTATTCATATAGGATTAAATTTGTTATGATTAAGAGAAAACATAGTATTTCCTACCTATTTTATAATCTAATGATAATATACGGTAATCAGTTCTTGAGATATTTGTGTCCAATATTTAGCTTTTGTATAAACAAAAGGGAATTTTTTATCAATTGATTTTATATTCTTCTTTGTTCTTATAATTATCCATTTCGATATCATTTTAATTGTAATCTAATAAAAGAGTTTTCATAAACTCTAAACACATAAAGTAAATTAGGGCCAGTTGACATAAAGACGAGAATCGTAACTATTCTTACACAAGAGTTAATAATTAACTCTAGATACTAAAATGGGTAAAACGAGCTGATAGATGAATGGAATCAAGAAATTCCAATTGGATATTGTTCGGAGAAAAAAAAATTAGCCTCTCCCTAAAGTATAATTAAATCAAATCTTTGGGATCAAAAAATTGTTTGACCTTCCAGCTTGGAAAAATGGTAATTCGAAGCATTTTCAAAATTGGAAAAAATGGCCCAATTTTCTCAAGATTGACTTTTTGCTATTAAGTAGTAAATTCTCATCTCTATATCAACTAGCTATGGAGAGAGCAGGGAAATCAGGAAGCTGGGCGATTAAGGAGCTGATAACTCGAATGTTTTTCTCCTATAAAATACAACTCAACCATTGTTTTATATACGAAATATAGAGGAAATTACATTTAAAGTTGCAACGTTAATTATTATATAAAACCAGGTTACGTATAGAAATACTCACACTGAACTGAGATAAATCAATTTGATGAATAGACGTCCGTCGTTGATCCTTTTCAATGGCATTACGTAAATCCATAAGGTAAGTGGCAACACTTCTGGCATCAATGTGCTCAGAAATCTTAAAGTCGTCCGGATCTAAAAGCCGGGGGACTTTGAATTCTGATTCAGCCAGGTTGAACGCCAAACCAAGATTCTGGTTAGGAGCATTGTGCATTCTCGCCTCAAAATCGAATAATTCTGGCCTGAAAGTGTAAGGAAGTAAAGGATGAAACCCTCTTTAAAAAAGAACACAATCTTTACTCACTTGTTGTGATGAATGAGGGCCAAGAATGCCATACCGTCTTTCCAGGCTGTAGTGAAGTTGGATGCATTAACTCCTTTGTAGCTATCAGATCAAAATAAGTATTATTTATCATCATATTTTGCAGCATTCAATGAAAAACGATGATTTGAATGTTCTCATGTCCAAAGGGCCATTTTTTTATTTATTCAAGTGTACCTCTAATAACCTAGTTTTTGGGAAGATTAGAATTTATGATTTTTCGGGAGAACTCAAATTTAATGATTTTTTATGAGAAGAAAATTTTTTCTGAGTTTTCTTTAACTTTGAATTGAAAAATCTTGCCAATTGAGAGAAGTTGAGTCGAGTCTCAGGATTGTGATTAGTCAAAAGAATCGGGAATATGGCCTATGTAACTTCGTGTTGACTAATTTTAAACCTAATTTGAATAATAATTCTACATCGAGTAGTTTCTAATTTAAAGTCGAAAAATTCTCAGTTATTACGCAGGTCTCAACAATTTCACATAATCTATTCTATAATTCAAGTTAAACAAATCTCAAAAATAGAGATATCTAAACTTGGATAAAATTAGTAAAAAAAATCACCTACTCATTAGTAGATGGGAAATTTAATATAAAATCGACTTTCTTATATGGGAATTTCATATAGAATTGTTTTATATCAGTTTTGAATCTATTTCTCGATTTTTTTCTTATCCTCTCGATAGGGTTAACAGAGTTTTTGACTTGAATTACAAAAGTATTTTCTTTCTCATGTAGTCTTTATAAATATTCCAAGAGAATAATACAGTACAAGAAAAGTAATTTCATCATTCATCAGAGAAATATAAATTTATAATGATGCAAAAGTGAGTGAATCAATTTCTATAGATAAAAAGTTGAATTTAATCTGAGGGTAGAAGTAGTTGATAGTAATTTTATTCTCTTATTACTTATTGCAAATGAAATTGCTATTTCATGCTTTTCACCTGTCACAGCCTAGAATGATTTTTTCTTTCAGTTACCAAACCATCTTGATATTTATGTATGTTTTGTTTCAAAAGGAAAAGTAGATCTACCAGGCACTGTAAAGAGTTGGAAGCGATTCAATACTGATACATTTGACCACAGAAGTTCAGAATTTTTCGTTGCTACAAAAGAAGGCCTAATTTCTGTCAAATTGAATTTTATTCGACAGGACTCAAAAAATATTGAATTATTTTGTAAAGAAAGAGAATTCTGATCTTCATATCATCAGATGAGGCAGAAGTTAACACAAATCAAAATTTTAGACTCGATTAAAAATGCAGTTCTAATGATGGGATCGGCAATCTGAAGAAGAAACATGAAATCAATGAGAAGCATAAAATTGCAGTGCTTATAGAGTACAGCTCGCTACCAACAGATATGATGAAAAGTCTCCAAGTCATCTTTATATAAACTACAAAGTTGGATAATACATCAAATATGCTTATTGTTTAAGAAAAGGGGTCAAAAGCTTGAGAAATTGTTGAATGTATATACATGATACCAGAGGCTGAGTTGAATAAAATGTAACAAAACATGCAATGTAGAAACTGAGTTTCTACATTGTTCATGCAAACGAGCAGTGTATACAGTGAGCGAACAGTGTATACACTGTTTTTAGTTTCTACATTACACGTAACATATACTATGCACAAAAGAAATATTTGAATTTTCCTTAGTGGAAATGACCTATCCGTGTAATTCATTTTAAAACTCGACTAAAGTTTAATGGGCGTGCAGCTTGTAAAATATTAGCTTTTCATAATTTCGGCAAGATGTGAGGACGTTTAACATTTTAGGAATAGGTCATTAGGACAAAAGATTATCATTAAACGACAAGTTTTCCTTGACATCTTACACACACACCCATCCGGAGATGATGAGAGGAACCTTTTCGTATTACAATCCACTAAGAATCCACTACCTTTGGATATTCAACAATATAAAGAAGATCCTAGCCTACACGTTGATAATTGAAAATATCCTAATTTTTTCTCGTGAAATTTCAAGCACTCTTCATAAAGGATGGAAAATCTATTATCCATCCAATTCACTCTTCTTTTGGAAATGTCAAACATTCAAATGTCAACAGATTTTTTCCGGGGAGGAAAAAACCTATCTCTATCAACTCTATCATTTATTTCGCCTCTGTTAATGGGGATAAGTTGGTTGTTGATTTCTCAACAATGACAATAGAATAACTTGCATTCAATAATTCATCTTTAGTCTTTAGTGTAGTTCACTAGAAAACTATTGATAGTTTACAATTTTACAAGGCACATCCTTTGCAATAGCAAGTCTCAGTAGAAGACATGTTATCTTGGTGAAATCTATTTCTTAAGGTTATACAATTCGATTTGGAAAAAATGATACCAATAATCTCGAGAATTTTGAGAATATAAACTTGGAAAAATTGGATATATTTTTCACTTTATCAAAATTTGTGGATAATAAGGTGCGAAGGGAAAGCAAGAATGGTCGTTGAGATAAAAAGTTTACTTCCTACCTTTCGACCATTGTTACTGCTTAAGCAGGATCAGTTCAAACTGACGGTTTTATCAAAAGTGATGATACTGCAAAATAACGTTTGATTCCTTTCACACCTTGAGATCAACAAAAATTTTCAAATTATAGTTGAAAAAAATTGCGCCAAAATCGAAATTTAAAATTTCTTCAATATTTTTTGCCTTTTGAGTTGTTATCCAAAAGAAATTTGTAAAAATCATAAATTACCATCCAGAATAGCTGTATTTCTCTGATTACATTCTAATCTTTCATTTCTGAGTAAAAAGGTTGATGTACAATGCTCAAAGTGACTCAAAATCTTATTAAAGCATGCGAACTTTCACTCAAAACTTATTCTCAAGTGCATTAGACAGTTTTTTTTCTTAGTAAAACTTGCTTTCGATCTGAATAAATTGTAAAAAATAAAACCACTCTAAAGCTTTGTTCTGTTCATTCGTTTGAAAGGGTGAATTTTATTAACAGTAGTGGGCTAACCATCATGATGAAACACTAGAAAAAAAGACAGATACATTTCTACAAAAGTAGGCATCATGTCAAAATTCATCATGTTTTCTACACAGAGTGGGTCTATTATCAGTGAAGTAGAAAGAGTTACATACAATTTTACAATCAAAGCTTTTATGCTTAGTTACATAAGAAATACTGAGTCTGGAAAAATATTTCATGCTCGAATTTGTATTCTGGTCTAGTTTCATACACAGTATATCTTTGGGAGAAAGATAAAATAAAAAAAAAGAATTCTCACCTTTTGGTCATATCCTGGAACCAGATCATTAACCGTTCATCTTGGTAGATTAGCCAGTTATCGAGTTCCTTAGTTCGGTTGAGACTCTCATTGTTATTATTGATAGAGGTCTGAGATCCTCGATCATGAATTGTTCCATCTCGGCTAGAGTTTCTTTTCAGTGTACTGGTCCCGGAGAAGCCGCTGCATACACTCTTAAAGTTGGCATTCTGCGATGATGGCCCAGCTCCTGTGCACACGGCCACAATGAGAAACCACATTGTATCCATGCAGCGGATTAGGGTTCCTGTGTATTGTTCATCCTTCTTGTGAGGAGTTAAGGAAGAATTTGATTTCAACTCATTGTGACATAAATCGATTCCCATAGCAATATCATTCTAAAGTTTAAGGTAAGATAATCAATTTTAAATGTTTTGACAATTTGAATATAACGTGTTGAAATGGGATTTTACTTTGATTCGAAAACTTGTATTTATTGTAGGAAAATTCATTGAAAATTATTGGCGCGAATTAAAAAATTGAAACTCTCAATAGTATATGATCAGAAGGTTATCGTAGTAAAGATGAGTTTCTTAGAATATCTTATTTTCATAAATGCATTCATTGGTATTCTTGGTGAAAAAAAACACATCATGGATTTCCTCTGTTTGCACCAAGAAACTAAAGCTGATTATTACTTATCTTGATTCAAATGAATAATTGTTGCATTGTACTTGTTTGAACAGATTTCATCCCTAGGAATACAATAGTAATGCGGTATGCATATTATGCATTGCCAATGATTGCAATCAATATAATAAAGACTTATTTTTGTTTACCATACTGTAGGATAATACGAAATTAATGCTTTTGTATATTAATGATAATTAAGAATACTTACACCGTATAATCTTTCAATAATTGACAGAGCCTGTTGTATGGTTGATTCCTGTGCATCGCCATCGTTTGTCTAAAGTAAAATAAATGAATATACACTACAACAGTCTATACCTTTTACAGGTCCTAGTTAGAGCTAAGAAAATAAATAATAAAGTTTAGCAAAAGTTTTTATACTCGAGATTATTTTCGTGAAGATTTCGAGGAAAACTCGAATTTGTGTTTTATCCTATTCTAGGTCTTATTTATGATCTAAAAAGTTTAGAACAGCTCTAAAAAGATGTAAATAATCTACAAACAATTTTCTACAACTCTTTGCCTCAAACTTTAGAGTTATCTCTTCTAGTTTTTATACTTCCTTACTTTGACATGTGTAAAAATAGCTATGAATCTGCTTTGAAAATTTGATAAAACGTCTTTAATCCAATCCAAAACGGTGAAAAACTCGGCTTTTGAATTTTTCTATTATTTTGAACATCACGTGAATCGTAATTTAAGATCTAAATGATACATGAATCTCCTATGGGCTTCAAGTGGAAAATCATAAAGATATCAATTTGGATTAATCTTTTTCCAAATTCATAGTAATTTTTTTCATCACCAAAGTTCGAAATTGAATGAAAAGTAAATTTTACTATATTCATTAAGATGATGGAATTTAAATTATCGTCAGTAATGACTCAATGAGTAAATGAAATAAAAAAGGAAAAGCAATTACTTACTTTGAGTGATTTCTGGTTAGCCAGATACTTTGCCAAATCAAGAATTATCTCTGGATCCTTGAAAAAGTCTAGAATATTCTTCAATGGCTTTAGTTTTATCTGTTAAAGAAAAGTCATAATAATTAACACTAGTTTTATAAGATTTTTACATCTTATGAATTTGAAATAATATCTTTAAGATATTAAAGAATTAAAAAAGAAAATTTTCACTCATTTACTTCCGAGTGTTTCATTGAGAAATTAAAGATATTTTTTTCAAAAGTAAGATTTAAATTATACAAAATACTCATGTTTTCTATAAAATGAACTTGTTTTCACTTTTATTCTATTGCTACATCTATTTGGATCAAAGAACGTTAAGTTACAAGTTAATTTTGAGTTTTTGAAAGAAAAGAAATTAATAGTAACAGGAGTAAATGTTGTTCGCAGACCCTCATAAAAACTCTGGTTTAAAAAATCTCGTTATCTGAATTAATCGTTGAAAAGAAGAGAAAAAAAATTTTTTCTTGATTTAATTTAACCACTACTGTAATTACATAATTATCGATTGGAAAGCACACAGAATGTTTACTTCTTTTTTTGATTATCGCGCTTGGCTTTTTCTGTGTCTTTTTTGGTCTCTCTCTCTCTTACTCACTCATCACACAAGCCAATTCTTTTAATTTCTCATGTCAAAATTCATAAAAGTACACTAGTATATCTATAACTAAATCCTATAATTTCATGTTGATTTTCTTTCTACAGACAATGTTGAACTGTATCAACAGCCTGTATGATGTGTATGTCCACAACCTGAACTTGCAAAATATCCTTGCATGAATGAATAATCCTTTTTAAGTGTGTTAGTATATGAATATTCCTAATACAATATGCAGTGCACATGTGTCGATCTCTGATTGGTTCATAGGTTATAATCTATTGTCGTACACAAAAATATGCACATACATACATACAAGAGTTGATGAAAAGTTTGATGATTTTCTCCATTTTGTAGTATCATTAGATTTGTTCAAGATGCCTCATTTTTTCTTTAATCATTTTTATTATTTCTAAGCTTGTGTGTGTGTGTGTGTATCTCATTCTAGAGATGTGAATCATCATTTACATACCAAGGCTACAAAATTCTCTCTAAAGATTTGAATAGTAACAAATTTGTTTTTACAATTGAAGAGAGGATAGAGAAGACCTGATTGCTACCACTACAACTAACATATACACACACTGCGTGTATTATTAATAATAATACCAGTAGAAATTTATACATTTTTCTAATTTCAAGTATCCATCAGTATTAAATTTACAAAAGACTCATTGCAAGGATAAAACTGCTGCAGAACAAAATGTAAACATAATATACATAATATAATTACAATTCGATTTAGAAGCATATTACACATTATGGACTCATTGTCCAAAATGGAAACATTTGGTAGTAAATCCATTGCTATATACATACACACGATATGGTAGGCTACATTGTGTACAATGTGTTGGTGAGAAAGTGTAATCAAATCATCACAGGTAGATTGGTAATAAAAACGAGTGAGTGAAAGATACCTCGTGGATATATATACACAAGGTATTTGTGTATTTGGTGAATGAAATGAAATCATCATTATTAACCTTGTTATCGATTTAAATGCAAAGTTGGTAGAGAATTCAGAAATATTAGAACGAGTTATCGAGATAGATAGAGTTGATAGATCTTCTGCGTATGATGTAACAAATGTAACTCAGAGAAGGGTAAAACCAAGTGAAAAAGGGATTGATCTGCTACTTATAATTTTCCTCCCTTTTGTGATTATTATTATTATTATTATTCAGTTAAAGTTGTAATAATTTTAAAGATGTAACAAATACAAATGAACTTTTCATTAGTACAGTTTACAGTGTGTTTTACTGTAGGAAATCTTTTTTTTCCTTCTACATCACAAAATAACGTTCACATGTTATCTAATCAATGTGTTTTGCTTTCATTTCAAATACAGTACAGAAATGGTGAACCAAAAAGGGGGCTGATTCAACCAGCCCATTTGTACACAGATGAATGTATACAATCATGTAAAATCTATTAAATAAGTATTATTCTTCGTGAAAAGGGAGAACTAGTTGATGAATAAAGAGGAGAAACAATGTAGAATATGCCCTTTCAGCAAGCAAGAAAGCATTGGGGAACCAAACACGGAAAAAAGGAAGTAAATCTGAAAAGAATTTATTTCTCAGAGCAGAGAGATGAGATTTTTGGGAAACTATAAAAAATGCCTACGATTAGTCATCATTTTGTCTTTTTTTTTTAATAAAATTAATAAAACTATTTACCATGGGAAACAGTTTAGACAAACGATTCAATTAAGACATCATATTCATTAGAATATCAAAAAAATGACCTGTGGTAAATTAAGGGGAAAGATTAACTGTCCATTTAAGGTTAGCTCCTCACTAATTAACCTCGTTAAGGCAGTGAAGAAACAAAAAGAGATCGATAGTTTATTAAGAAAATATAAAATAAACATATGTACAAGAAAAATACATGTAAGAAGGAGAGATCTTTCAAAAATGTAAACCTTGACATTTCAAGAAAGCAAAGTCTCAATTGAAAAATGAAACAGCAAGAGAGAGAGAGAAGGAATGCATAAATTGTAAAAATGGATAATGTGAAAAGAAAAAGTTTATATTATTATTCAGCAAAAGAAGGTTGTTCTCTGTTTGAATTGGTTTCTTCTAATCTACCTAATAGTCTGCACACATGATTGAATAATTTAAAATTTTGACCAGAAAAATAAATTTGATCAAATCAGAGCAAGTAGCGATGGATTGGAGTGAAAAAAACTCACAGCATTCAACCGATAATTCATCCAGCGGCGGAATACTTTTGATTGAATGACAAGCTTTTCGTCATCTGAGAAAATAAATCTTATTAATCAATTCAATAGAAATTATAGAATGCAAAATAAACTATTGTTATAAAATATTATTTTCAAGTTATTAGGATAAAATTGTAAAGACAACTCATACAAAATAAATTTACCCTTGCAATCTTGCTCGGATGGGTAGTTCTTCTGATTTCTTAGCTCGTACATTTCAGTAATCAATTAAAATAATCCACATTTCATATCACAAGTTTGGCACTTAAAATTGTATCGTAATTAAAATTCGAATTTGAGCCAGAATTTTAAAGAAAACTTTTCTTTCGACTTTAATCCTTGTTTTATTATTATAAAATTCTTGGAAAATCCTCTTGTTCAAATTATAATTAATTTAATTAAATGTTATTCGACTCAGATTCTTTCGATCACTACCACCCACCAAAACGCTTCAAATTTAGCCCTCTGATCTTTAAGAGGTCACTAAAGTAAGTTAATTAAGTGACTTTACTGTTAGGGAGTATGAAGATGTACCATCAGGCAAAAAAATTCGCTTATCCCCTGAAGAGACAGAACCCGAAAGACATGAGATGGAAATTTTTCCTGATCCAGATATCTCGGATACTTTAAATACGCGTGACATCCTACGAGAGCAATCTAATTCTACTTCAGATATACCCCACCTTCCCATCTCACCCCGAAAAATTCTTCAATCAAATTCTATTCTAGACAAAATATACGACAATTATCGAAATCAACTAGTCCTATACAAATCTCCAGTCAATATTCCCAGTGAAGAAGATGCAAATTATCAATAAATAGGAATTTATTATAAAATCTATAGAATATTTTTAGTGGCAATGTTCATGATTTTCTCGTGAAACTTTTCGCACTTGATAATATCACCATGCTCGTAAAACGGGTTCATCTGGAACTAAAAATTCTTCGTCAATGTAAATAATTTTTTGTAATATATATTGTAACAAACTTTTGCAAATACGGCATATGTTTCTGTAAAAAATGTCCTTATCTTATCATCTGAATTCTCTGTGTATAAAAGAATAAATTTGAGTACTGAAAGTTAATGAGAAAACACCTACATCCGGGGGTGACATAAGCATATACGTTCCATTCGTTCAATTTGTCGATTGACTTAAAAAATGTCTGGTCAGTTTGACATATTCTACTGTAAATAGTATCAAGTGAACTGAAGGCTAGAAACTGTTCAATGTGACCAAAACTTCCTTCCTCAAAATTGAAATAAATAAAGTATACTTTTCTATCCTGACAGTTGGAAGCCAACTCAAAAATGCATTGATCAGCACTCGATAATATGGCAAAGTAAAATTTACGAAGAGCCATTTGAAAATGGATAGCAACATAACAAAGTTCTCACCAGAAGACAAAGTTGTTTGAAATGTTAAGGAAAAATTATTTTCATTTCAAATGTTGAATTACCTTGAATTTCATTACAATAATGGTAAGGGAAAATATTTGGTCTTGATTAATTGCTTTTCAAATTACAACCATTTTTTTCATTTTCAGGGATCAATATCTGAAACATTTTCAGAGTTAAATTACATGGATTTATCAAAACTATCAAAGAAGGAATTCGAACAAATATATCTAAGCCAGAGAGGATTTTTCAACAATGATAACAGTTCCTGTTCTGTGGAAGATGATGTAAATACTGATACCCTTGAACCTATTCTTGACAATAACAAAGCTTTCCTCAAAGTAAAAAACTCGCCCTCAGATAAAAGTGATCAAAACAACAATCAGAATAGTATATCTGCTGACAGAGAGTAATTTCTTTTTACTTATGCAAATTTTTAGTCAAGTCCAAAACAGTTTAAAAAATCTTAGAGAACAAATATTCTCACACCAAGTCAGTAAGAAAGCTCAAGATCCTATTGACTACGTTGTTGGTTCTGTTAGAAACTTTTTGACAGAGTATGTCTTTTTCATCTATTGTTGCAATATTTTATCACTCATTGAAATCCTTAGTGATTTTCCCGTCAATAAATTGTTAGTTCTTCACGGACCCACTGATCTCTAGTAGTAAATTTTATTGACCATTTTCATTGAGTAAAGAAATCATACTCATTACTTACTTTTCATCAGGGGCCAAATCTTAACATATAATAAATACAATAGATTTATGTATAGATATATATTTATCACATCATCACAATAATTTCATGTATGAGAAAGGCTTATCAACTAATATAAGTAATAATAATAATTATTATTATAAATCATTTATTTTATACAAGTTTCTCTTCTCTCTCATACGGATACTAAACTCTAATCATTCTTTTTGAAAGAAAAATAATATAATGTATTAATTATTGATTCATCATTACAACTGAGACTATGATTTTAAATGTATTACACAAATTAAGAATAAGAGGTCAACTCTTTTTTTTCCACGTAGAGGATAACCAAGTAAAATTCATAATAACTAAAGTTCATCAATCTGTATCCTATTACTCACTTAATAAGTAATAATTATCAACTTAACGAAGAATAAATGTATATATAGAGAATTTCAGGATAAATTCCAACTCTTAAACTCCATATTCGAATTGATAATTTCGTTGAACTCGGGTCAAAAAGTATCTGATTTATCGCCAAAAATGTACAAGAATTTGACAAGTCTCCTTAATGAGAGGATAACAAACAGCCAAAAGGTTAATGAAGAAGGCCAGAACATGACAAGTGAACAGGATACCCAAACTGACCAGGCCAGGCCCATAACTAAAACAAACTCTTTCACTCAGTGCAGTGAGATTGGCAATAAAAATCAGTATAGGAATACTCTCAATGCTACAACGAGAAGGAATAATGGGTGTGCCCATCAATGTGACCATCAGGCAATGGTGAGTCAGTTCCTAGATTACTCAAAAAGAAAACGATGATTACACTCTTTATGCTAGGATAAATTGGTTATATAGGAGGTATTTTTGTTTATTCTTAGAATAATTTTACAAAAAATATAGCAAAGCAAATCGCATATACCCGAATGTATCAGAAATACATTTAAAAAAATGAATCACATGTTTTTCAACATGTTCTCAACAATAGCGGACATAAATTCAATTCTGGAGAGGTTAAAATTTTTAGTGTACAAAAAATGAGGCTTTAATAATGATACTCTAGTCAATCTTGAATCTGATGCGGAGTGGGAGTAGTATATTGAGAAGAATTGAGTATCCACGGCTTGATCTTAGATTATATTGGCCATTAGGTTTTGAGGCATGTTTGGTGTATAGTACCGCTGCAGCTGAGATCCGAGGATAGAGATTAGAGCGATCAAGTAATTCTTTGTAAGAAAGAGGGCCATAACATGAACGTAGAAGGAGGTACTGAATTCTCTCTAGTTTTTTAGCTGTGCCAATGGGGAGATTACAAAGGATTCCAGAACCATAATCAAGATATGGTAGAATTAGAGATTTATATAGGGATATCCTTAAGGAGGGATTAATCAAAAATTTCTTGGTGAAATAACTTTTGCATCTGACTTTCTTGAGAATTTCCTTAGAATGAATGTGCGTATTGAGATTATTGTCATACTGGAGGCCGAGATCCTTAATGGAGGAGACAAGCTAATATGGAAAAGAGTCATTCGGAGAAATTGTACTATTCAGCAGCATGATTTTGGTCTTGCTGTGATTGATTTTGAAGCCAATATTGTCCAAAGTACTTTCAAGGTGTTGGATTAATAATAGGAGTCAGACCATTTTCGATGTTGATCATCAGCATATTTAAAGTATCTTACTGATGGGCATGAGGGTGTAACGCTGGAAAAGATTAAGTTAAATATAAATGGACCAATAATAGAACCTTGTGGTACGCCAGAGCTTATTGAGGCCAAGGATGATAGTTTCCCATTGAAGATAACCCTTTATTTCCTTTTAGAGAGGAAGGCCATGGCAAGTCTAAATATGAAGGGATTGAGATTACATTTTGTTAAAACGGTGTGAATGACTGAAAAAAGGGGCTGGTCAAAGGCTTTTAATCGAAATGTTGGTGAAGTGAACATTGAGCAGTGTTGAATTCAGCTTTTTGGCAAGCTTAATTAAAGCTGATGAAAAATTAGGTCTATTCTTTTCTGATTATCAATACTTTATTATCATAGGTCAGACTCTATTATTATTCTCTAATCTGATTGGACAAAACTGCTACGGAGGAGATCATAAAAGTATATAAATAAATAGGAAATAGTATTTTGTTTTTAATGAGCTCATCGTGAGGTAGGCGTGAAGACAATCACCGTCGAAACTTTTGGATGACCAATGCCTGAGAATACTCAAGTTTTAACAAATTCTATTACAAAACTAATTTTAGATAATGTTTTACTGAATCAGAAAATGGGAATACACTCTTCATGTTAGGATAGATTTTTAAAATCTAGGATGATTTGGTTATATAGGAGGTTTTATTGAGTATTTTTGTTTATTTTCAAAATAATTTTACAGAACAAAAAGAAACCAAATCGCATATACTCGAATGTATCAGATTACGGAGGTAAAGCTCCGAATAGATCTTCAATCAGTGATAGTAGTGGATATACAAGTGACATGTGCCGAGACTCCTCGAAATGGTCCAACATTTGTTCCCAGTTATGTGTCCTCTCGAGAGATTTAGTAAAGTCCCAGAAATTACTCACGAAAAAATTGCTCAATGAAAAAAGATATTCCCGTGAGATAATTTCTTACACTTGTTAAAAATAATGATGAGAATAATCTTTTTTTTTCAATTCTAAAGACTATCAGAGTTACGGTCATGCCGAGGTCAAAGCAAAGGTGAGTAGAGAAATAAGAAATGCTGGCTTTGAATGAACAACACGATTATTAAATCCTTTAATTTTAGATTGATCCAAAGACAATTGACAGACCAGATTTACTCAAATCCAAGAATAATGTTAGCAACATTGTATCTCAAGAACAAGATGTTTACTATGCTAAACTAATGCCTGGGAGGTTAGTCTATTTCAGTCTTTCTGTCACCTGATTTTAACTGTTTGTAAAGTAAACTAAAGCTTTCTTTTTAATTTCTGATTTAGAAATTTGAGTCAAATGCACGAGGAACATGGCTATGCAGATTTCAACGAAGAAGAACCATCTGAAAAAGTTGATAAACTGGTCGATTTGCTAAGAAAACTGAAGGATGTCAGCCAAACTAGTCCGGAGATTGGCTCGGACTTGGTGGATAATCTTTTAGAATTCACCGATAAAGGCCATCAGGGTCTTGTCGATCTGTTGGACAAACTAAAGAAAATCAAAGCTTCATCATCTGAATCGAGTAGGTTGAGAGAATATTTTGCTTAAAAATTTCTTTGGATTAGAAATTTATATTTGAAAAGAATTCACAAAATTTATAGTTTCATCTGATTATGAAAAATAGTTTTTAAATAAGTTATGACTATCTGGGACTAAGGTGTTGAGATATTCACACGTTGATTTGATATTAGCTATAGTGATTTCTAATTAGGAAAAGTAAATTCCGATTTTTACTCTCCAGAAGAAATTTCGTTTTCTGATCGAATATCCAACGGGAAAAGTAAACGTAGCATATCAAATGGACGCATTGAAAAGTATCTTGATGGCTGGCATACATCAGAGAGGAATAATGAAGATGACGGCCTAGAGACAGCCACATCCACGTCAATAAGTGATAGCATTGCCAAAAAGTCAGATGAAAGCAATTCAGAAAACCCTAGTTTCAGCAAAGCAAATGGGAAAAAAGTGAGAAATCTTTTGTTTACAGTCTTGACAGACTTAAAATATATACGTTTTTTGTATCAATAGTCGTGTAATGGCGTTGGCAGCCGAAATTTGGACACAAAAATATCCCAAAATTATAGGGGATTATTTCTGCCACCTTCGAATAATGATGGACCTTATCTTTGTCGTAGGCAGAGATCTTCATTTCGTAGTAACACACAGGAAGCTGTTGATGATGCAAAGTCTAGATTTGACACTAACAAAACTCTCCAATTAGTGAGTAGATTAAATGAAAAAATATTTTTTTCCAAACAAGATACAATAATGTTTTTGTTTTTATCATGAAAATTAATTTAAAATTCAATTAAAATTTTAATCAACAAACTTGAAAATTCAATGAGCTACCAGGACAATATGTGTTCCCTCATTAATAATCAATTATATTATTAACTTTAATAATATTCTAGTTGATGATTTCGAATTTTTCAAACAATTCGAGATTCATTAGACCATTAATTAAAGATCTTGATGATCAAGATTACACGGATGGTAGTGAGGTCACGAACTTTAATCGAGATGTAAAAATTCGTATGCAAATTTTCCTGCTGATTCTAAATCTATGCTCAGAACTTTCCAGGGTTTAGGTATAATTTTAACCCTTAAAGTCACACAATGATAGCTCAATCACACGTCATATTTTAGCAACTCATTATTTAGAAAATTGAAAGAAAATAAGAATAAAATGCAAGCTGAAAAAACACCAAAACTCTCCAATAAATAGCAACAGTGGAGAGAAAAGTGAAAAAGCTTACATTGGCCAAGGTAATTGAAGATTATAGGAATAGTTTTTTTGAACACATAGATTAGGTTTATATAGGTTAATAAGAAATTTTTCTTTCACCCATACATCTATGCTGTCGTCATTGGGGTTTTTGTATAAAACGGAAAAATTAGAAACTGAAGCTGTATGATCTTCTTGTCTAAAGTGCCTAGTAACCGCAGTATCCTTCTTCAGATGATAATTAACTCATTATTATTCATTCAAGGCTCAGAAAATACTTTCTTTACGACCCATTCGATAGGAAATTTATTAATCTCCTGTAATACGCAAAGATCTTGGCTCTATAGATAAAAAGTAAGATAACTTTTATCGAGTAATCATACCTCTAGAGTTCTAATATGCCATCGAACTCTATCTGCTAAAGCTACAAAGATAACCTGTTTTTGAACCAAAAAATGACCCTTTTTTTGATCGATAACTTCTGAACCAAAAATAATTGCGTTAAAACAACTGTAGATTCGTAATCAGCATATTAACAAACCATAGTATAGACAAAAGATTGAATGCGAGTCAGGAAAAAAAGTTCTCTTAGACTTCAAGGGTCAAAATCTCTTATTAGCGCTAATTTTGGGAGTTTCAAGCCTCTATCATTTTCGAATAGCATTCAAAAATTGCGAGTAAAGTTGAAAAAGAGTCAAATCTTAAGGCAAGGTTAGCAACTATTTTTGGATAAACAGATCAGTTAAAATATCTTCCAGCATGAAATTTCTAGGAATCCCGAACAAATCTGATGCCAATTTCAACGTTCCTTCCTCTGATTTATCGTTTGAATTCATGTGAATTCTGGTTTCAAATTTATCTAGCTTTATCCAAAAGTATTTTTTCACTGGAAAATTCTAAACAAAGATTCGGAATCAGTATGAAAATTTACATATTTATGATTAAAGTTCGTTTGGCGACTAATGTCTTAATGCATTTTAAAGGTATAAAACGAAAATAACTTCGATTAAAAATAATTTTTTTATTCTACCATTTGTGCTATCAATAGTCTTTGAATAAATATTAATATTTTAGATGAAAATTGGTCAAGGAATGAGGAATCATTCTACTGACAGAATAAAGACATGTCTTCACTCGAATAAGGCTGAAAATTTCTCCCATTTAATTATCAATACAATAGATGATCGAATAAAGTACCTGTTCGACTGTATCATAAATCAACTGAGCAACTCTCGGCCAGATAGTGAACACCGTTCAATTATTGAAAAGATTGACAAAATTCCATCAATGACCAATTATTTTCCAATGGGCTATCTCGGTCCTGGTATGACCAGATGGATCTGTACATCGATAATCAGACGTGTCTACCAACTTACACGCTCCTGGATCCCTCTCAAAGCATTTCAGAGTCAGCAGAAAAAAATAAAAAAAACTTCATCTATTGCCAGTAAATTCAACATGACTAACAGAAATGAGAATAGTCTCGAATTGAATGATAGAAAAATGAAATTTCGATTCGGCTGGTTCGAAAAATCCGACCTCAGGGAAGACTTTCGGGCGTATTTTATCAATCAGTTGGAGGAACAGCTGAAATCAACCATTGATCGATATGAAGGAAAAATGTGAGTTTTAATACGAATTAGGCACGAATTAGTTTTTGAAAAACTATAAGAACATTGTAATTTCTCAATAACTCTGATTATTGCACTATTCCGATCTTTTCCAACATAAAATTAATCTTCCTTGTGGATTGAGAAATATTAGGAGAACCCAGATTTTCTCTTCATCAAAGGTCACCGAGAAATATCGTACCATTTTCTTGCTTAAAAATACCTTCATGACTCATTGCATATGATATTATTCATATTTTAGAAGAGACCTATGAACTTGTCCGGGAAATGCAAATAATTTCCCCTATCAGCACATCTCTAATTTCTTCCATAGACCTAGAATAAATTATTTATTGTAGAACTCACCCTTGTGGATAGTTCATCATTATATAATCATACTGGATTCATAAACAACACAAGTTTCCAATGACAACTTTGTAAAATATCCATTGTACAATAGTGGATAGATAATTATGCCATCTAATTTTTTAAATATACAGATGCAGTTGTAATTAGATTTTTATTCATTTTCTCTAATGCTCCAAATCAAGATGAGCTACAAAAAACCTTTTAACAGCTTTGTACTTGAGCTAAAAAGATGAGAAGATTGGAGATCAAGCAAACGTTTTATTTTACTTTTGGCCTAATTAGACTATAAATGAGTGCATGTTGAGCAAAATCCTCTGATCTCTCTCTAGGAATCTTTCTGATTAAGCTTCCTTCCCTCAGAGACGAGACTGTAAACTAATAAAGAAACGATTTAACCGTGATCGAATTAAATCTTTATTGAGACTCTTCAGTAAGTCATAGCTGGTAATTGAACCAGGGCCAAAAGATTCAGACCAATGGATCATATACTCCCTTTATACTATATTTTTCTTACTGAGTGAAATTTATGCAATTCTGAATAAATCATCATGAGAAATTAGAAATACATTGTAGTTTTCAATAAACCACTAAGGATTCATAAAATTGAAGATTTAAAATGGGACCAATATATATGTAAATATTGCCGCATTATTTTGAATAATTTAGAATACATCGGGCTATATTTGGAATTACAGATTTGGAGCTAGTCTTGCGAAATAACCCAGAAAATTAAACAAAATTGTTATCTTATCAAACACTAAAGATATATTAGAATACAATATTCTGTATATTTATTGAGGCTACGATATCGTATTGTAAATGAAAGGGAGAATGCTAGAGTATCCTATACAATTTTATTAATTTGTAATGAGACACGCCCTATTCCATCCGTTTACTTGTTATGTATATATAATATATTTGCAAGAGTAGTTTTTATTTTACAGATAACAGAGTATATTTATACTCTTTGTTAGTCATTTTCATCTGATTTCCAGATTGAGAGGAGGGGAAGTTGAGCTGAGGAAGCAAGTTCTAAATCTTTCTGCTAGTTTATCTAGGAAATTTCACATCAATCACAAATAACACACAAAAATTATAAACACTTCAAGCTGGTAACTGATTATTAAGTTTTATAATCTCTCTTCTATGTATTTAGAATCTTTTTCACTAACAAAGTACATATTTCTGACAAAACATTTTTCTTTCATCATCACTGGTTATTTCATAAATTTCTAATCTTGGTTTAATTATTAAGTAGTATTTACAAAATTATAGTAATATTAATTCACAAAACTTGCAATTTATGGAAAATCTAAAAACCCATGAAGATAGTTCTTTTAAAGGCATAGGGTTTAGGGTCCTTTCTCATTATGAAGAACTTTGTTGATTTTTCTATCTATCCAAATGTTTTTCTCATACAAATATATTCTAATCACTAGTTTTCTCTTGGTATTTAGCTTCAAAGCAGAAAAATGAGATTTGATTCTTCTTCTGGTTTTAGCCCATCTTCAAGTTAAAATTTGACTGTTTTTCTTTTAGTCTTAATGAATGCATCGACCAATTAATGCAGGAGTTGGCCAACATCCTCACAGATGAATTGACATTCTACAGTCTCATGACTGAGAAGGATACAAACTCTGAGCCATCCCTGAGTAAGGATTTTCAGGATAAAGACTTGAAAAAAGTTGATAGCGGCATAGATGAAAATGTCAATACTCTAGTTGATGCTGATGAATTCGAGGCCTATGGTGAGGAGAATTCTAATCACGATGCTGAAGAATTCAAGTGAGTTTCTTCGAAAAATCTTGGGAGTTATCTAACATGAAGATGGGAATTTATGAAAATTACAACATATTTAAAATCTCGAATTGGCGCCAGACTTCCAATTTTGGGAATTTTAAGTTGAAGATTTTTTTTTTAATTTCACGATTATTCAAAGGAATCGAATTTGTTGAATCTGATTTCGGGAAAACCGAACTTTGATATTTTAATCATTTTCTCTACTTTTATGGTTTCATGGTGATAATTGGTTTTCTTGTCATATTTAATAAGACTCATTATGATCCTAGAAGTCAACTTTTGATCACTCTCTCACTTTAAATTCAACGGAAATTTTCAAATCAAAATTCAAAAAAATGAGAGTTTGGCGCTAACTCGGGATTTAAGTTTGCCATAATTTTCATGAAAATTTTTTTTCAAATCGTACATGTCGGCTTCATGATCTAGATTCAAAAAAATCTTGATGAAAAGTTTGTAAAACTCATAAAATTTAATCTCCACATTGACTAGCTTTTTTACTTCTGATTTTTCAGATCAGAAGAATGCCCACTGGAGTATGCGACGCCTAAATATCAAGTTAGTGAGGAGGAAAATCATGTTTTCCAGAATATCACCACAGCTGACATGATTGAAAGGGTGATGAATAATCTAAAGCATCATGAAGCCTCGAATAATGCGTCTGACAATTCATATCAAAAGGATGAGAATCCATCATACTCTATGAAGGAAGATCATAGCGAAAGTTTTGATGTAAGCATTTTGAAAAATTAATATCATCGTATACTTACTTACAAGTAATTCCATTAATAAATTTTGGAGTAGTCAGTATGAATAAAAATTTTAAACTGACCCTGTAAGGAAAGCAACAGTTGAAAGCTGAAACCTAGATCAACTACTTGATCCAAATAATAGAATCAAATAAGATTATTGAAGGAGTATGTACTCTTCTCTTGGAATCTTTTATCTTAATTCACATGATACAGTTTTTCTGAATATGTATAATTTAAATTTGATAATTTTATTCTTTTAGAGAATTCTGTAAGATTAAGCATCAAGATTGAGAATTTTCTGCATTTTCCCCACTCATTACTCATCATATAACATCATTTGTCTTTATTAATATGAACACAAAGTGGAGTATTATTAACCTGGTCTTAAATTCCGCTTTAGCAATAAACAATTATTGTCATCATTCTCAAGGATTAAATCGATACCAAATGACTATTTTCAACTTTATAGGAATCGTCTGAAAGAAAAGTCGAGAGTCTAAGACGTAACTCTGAACGTCTGGCAGTTTATTTGGATGAAAATAAATCTTCCAATGATCCCAGCTTGAATCCCAAGACCCTAACAAAATCCTCGTCCCTGTCACCTGACCTCAATAGACAGGACTTGCAAGCTGAGGCAAACTATCAAATCCCAGATCCTCCATCCTCCCTCTACTCAGATCTCAACTTTTCATCAACCCATGAGGATGATCTCAAACGACACAGGCATTATAACAATTTCAACACGAATAGCATAATAAACCAAGAGAGGAGTCTCGAAATTGAAGACTTGTCCCTCTTAACAATAGACACTATGGAATTGCCAACATTTATAACATCTGACCAAAGTAATCAAAATTTCTAAAGGGAAATTTAAACTTGAAGTACATTTTTTCATTTATTTCAGTTACAGTATAATAGACCGATGTTTATTTCCACTTACAATAGCATCTACATTTTCTTCATCAGTATCATCAGATGAAATAATTACTGAAAGTCTTTTAAGCTTTATAAGTTATGTAAAGATGAAAAATTTAATCAGCAAGAAAATTAACTATAAGAAGTATATATTTCTCAATCTACAATAAAGTTTAGATTGGGAAAATATTAGTAGTGTGATGGAAATCTTTTGAAAAAAATAACCTGAAATGATACTGTCTAAGTCTAAGAATATATTGGTGTGTTATAATTGTCTGTGTAATTATTTCATCTATTGATATTGATGAAGAAAATAGATGATATTGTAAATGAAAAAAAATCATCCGTCTATTATACTGTAACCGAAATAAATGTAAAAAATGATACTTCGAGTGTAAATTTCCCAAATTTTCATCTTATAAAGTCACATTTCTTCTTAAAAAGGCTCTGAGGATTCCTTTTCGTGACACACACTCTTTTGTTTTACATATAGCTCTAAGATATACCAATTAAGAAGAATTTTTTTGATTTAAAAATCGGACCTATTTCTACCGAATAAATGGTAAACAAGAAGTATCTTTCGAGGTTCAAATGACTATTAATGAGTTTCTAAAATGATGCCTACAATGGAAATAACTCAGAGGGACTTGAATGGTTTAACTTTTAACTAAGAACATCTCTGGAACTCTCCAAACATAAGATATTTCTTAACAGCTCTGCTCTGATTTTGAGTTAGTGCCAGTATTTTTGAATTTTTTAAAACTATTTGGGTGATCAAAAGTTTTTGAATATCATAAATTTCCCAAGTTCATATGGATTAGTTCGTGAAAAAATTAACTCATTTTCTTTTTAGTTTTTCCAAAGTTTTATTTTATTAAAAATATGATTTAAGCTTCAAGTGGTTGTTAAAGTGAGTTTGCCTACAAAATATAATTTAGATTCATCGATTTTAAATTCGCTCATCTTGTATACCTGTAGAATGAACATGAAGAAATTCAGTCTGACGAATAATTAGGCCAATTTTTTGAATTTCTACTTTTTCCAAGTTTGAACTCCGAATATTTGTTGATTTCAGATTCTAAAGGTTATTAATTAAATTCCGAATACGTAAGGGTCCTTACGCGATATTTGAATGATTCAAATGGCTTGAATTTCCCATAATAATGACAATTTTATCTGGATTCCTATGACGAAATTCGATCTTTTTGTCCAGTGTTGATTCCAGATTCCAGTACATTTATTTATAATTAATCACCTTTAAAATCTGAAATCAAAAAATATTCTTAGCTCAAACTTAGACGCATTTCCGAAATTCAAAGATCTTGCAAATTTTAGCCAGATTGAATTTTTTTTCTGAAATTATTTTTAATTAAAACTATTCAATGAATCTTATCCATGGGCAAATATTCCTGAGAGTCTGAGATTTTTGTCAAACTAACAAATTCTAATAATCATATCTGAAATTGTAATTATCGAATGATTTTATGAAAAAAGTCATGAGATAATTATTTATTTGGGCCTGCAACTCTATTGTCAAGACTCTCCATATGAATAGATGGAAAGAGATTAAGGAAATTAACATCCTTTGGCTCCCTTCCTTAAACATCTAAAAATGTGACTCTGATTTCTATATTGTTTTCAAATCAGAGGATTATTCAAGTGGATCATCATATTCTATTCGCCGGGTATTTTACACTAATTTCTTTTGTTGGCTAGTTTATTGTTTTTTGGTAGAAAACAAATGAGTTTCTTCCAATCGTTTCGGTAGATTTATACACTCGAAAGAGCTATTATGAATTTAGATTATTCAGATTGCAGCATTGAATAATTCCCGATCAAAGCATCTTAAGCCTTGCCACATAAATACTGTGTTTTGGTTGGTTTTATGTAACGAAAGAAATATTTATTTCACATCCCAGAAAGAATGAGGCTTACCTATATTTGGCTCTGAAAATGAGACATTTACGAACAGTTTTTTTGGAACATTTTATGCCTGCATATCATGAATCAGTTTTTAACTCTTAAATGCGCAGAGTTTTTTTTATTTGATAAGTAGAAAAAAGATATAAACCTAATTGACATGAAGATGAGAATTTCCTAATTTTTCAAAAAACTCAATATTTTTATCCAGAAAGTCAGGAAAAAATTTATTTTTTGGATGAAATCAGCTGATTAGTTTTGAATACAAAAAAAATTTCTGAAAAAAATTTAATCTGACCAAAATTGAGCCGTATTTTGACTTTCGGAAGTGTTTCAAATTTCCACTTTTTCAACTTTCAAATCCGAAATTTTTATCGATTTCAAAGATTTGAAGCAGTTAAATATCGATATTCAGGATCAAAATTAGACGAAGATTTCGAATTCGCGTGCAGGAATACACAGAAATTCGTCATTACGGTGGGAAATCGAACCATTTGAATTTTTCGATAATCACGAGGGAAAATCATCCAAAATATAGAGATTGAACTTTTTCTTGGAAAGAGTAATTTTCTCTCAAATTCTACGGCCAAATTCGAAATCTTCGTCTAATTTTGATCCTGAATAGCGATATTTAACTGCTTCAAATCTTTGAAATCGATAAAAATTTTGGATTTGAAAGTTGAAAAAGTGGAAATTTGAAACATTTCCGAAAGTCAAAATACGGCTCAATTTTGGTCAGATTAAATTTTTTTCAGAAATTTTTTTTGTATTCAAAACTAATCAGCTGATTTCATCCAAAAAATAAATCTTTTCCTGACTTTCTGGATAAAAATATTGAGTTTTTTGTAAAATTAGGAAATTCTCATCTTCATGTCAACTAGCTTTATATTTACACCAAATGTACATTTCTCAAAGGTTCATCAGTGGCATTGCTTTAAAAATGATAAAAGTTAAAGATGAATGAAAATAATATTTTAAAAATTATGAAAGAGATGGTAAAAGTCAAAGAAAATAAGAATAAAATGTAAGCTGAAAAAAAACACCAAAACTCTCCAATAAATAGGAACAGTGAAGAGAAAAGTGAAAAAGCTTACATAGGAATAGTTTGGTTTACATATAGATTTATGAACAATTTTTCCTACACCCAAACGTCTGTACTGTCATCACTCGGGTTTTTGTACAAAATTAATGATCCGAGTTTAGGCGATTGCATATTTGAGTTCTATAGGTATGATTACTCGATTAAAGTTGTTATTATTCATCTATGATCCTGAAGAGTGGATCCTCGAAAAATACTAATTAATAACTAAGTGCTTCAAATCAGAATTAAGCCCTAGCTAGTCAATTTACAAAACATTATGCTCCTTTTTTGTTCAAGCCTCAAAGTCTAGGTAGAAAGAGTAAAATAAATTTAGATTTTTTGTAAAACATACTTTTTTTCAATAGATATGAGTGGAAAAAAATCACTCTCATGGGACTTTCTTATAAACGCTATTCTTTCCTGTTCAAATATAAAATCTTGTGAATTATTTGAATGAAATCAATAAGAAAGCTTTGTCTGAGTTTTATATTTTCATCTGGTTTTATGGTACCATTTTTTTCTTGGAGAAAGTTTATCGAACTGTAATGAATACCCCCCTTCTCTCTTGAGACTAATAATTAAAATTATGAGGTCTTATTTTTTATAGTTAATAGCGATCCTTTTAAAAATTTCACGGTCGAGGTTAGATCTATCACTAATAATTTTTAAAATTGTTTTTTTTAAATATTATTACCAAGTTATTTGGTAAATTTTACAGCTATTCTCGATGAATTTGGAAATTCATGATTTTTACAAAAATCTCATTTATTCATCAAGGTATGGAAATTTTTGAAAGATTTTTTGGTAACTGATTCAAAATGTACACTTTTAGTGATTTGAGAGAAAATATTTTGAAAAAAAGTTTTTTGGAAAATTTTGGAGACATTTTAAAATTCGAGATTTATTTAAACTTTGATTTTAAATTTTCTGTTGATTTCAAGGTCTGAGAGGAATCAAACGTTACTTTTCATGATCATCATTAGACAAAGAAAATAATTACTCCTATTCATTCTTTTGAATAAACACACCATTTACGTACGAAAGTCTACTTCATATTTTTCGATCATTTTTACTGCTTGAAAATTGATAAACTAGGGTGATCCAAGATCATTTCAAAATGACGGGTTTTATCAAAAAAATGAATAAGAGTAATTATTTTCTTTGTCTAATGATGATCATGAAAAGTAACGTTTGATTCCTCTCAGACCTTGAAATCAACAGAAAATTTAAAATCAAAGTTTAAATAAATCTCGAATTTTAAAATGTCTCCAAAATTTTCCAAAAAACTTTTTTTCAAAATATTTTCTCTCAAATCACTAAAAGTGTACATTTTGAATCAGTTACCGAAAAATTTCGATACCTTGATTAATAAATGAGATTTTTGTAAAAATCATGAATTCCCAAATTCATCGAGAATAGCCTTACATGTTTTTTTTGTTTTTCTTGTTCTGCCTTTAGATTGAAGCAGTAATGAGATCGTCATTATTGATTCCGATGACATGAAAAATTAAAATCTAATAATATTCAATTATAATTAATGACAAAAAGAGGTTAAATAACAGTGAACAAGCGAGAATATTGATTTTAAATTTATTTTTATCATTTCCAGATTATCTCAGACATCAATCTCTGTATGATACTAAAGTTTTGAGGAAGTCTATGCGAAATCGAAAGTTTACAATTATCGAAGAGACAAACCCTGTTAATGACTACAAATTTCAGGAGAAATTAGCCTCATTCACAAGTGAACAGGTCTACTAAAGAAAGAATCTTTAATCTTGTTTTATATTTTAAACTAATGTCCCTGGGAACATTTCACGATAGTTACATCCCTGAACTTCACCAAATTTAAACTTTTTTTTGTAAAAACTTAATCGGATTCTAATCACTACACAACATCACATATCCCCTTCTTCCTGTTGTTATTGTTTAATGAATATTATTCATTTCCTTTATTTATGCTCTATCAATGTTATTATTATCAATTGTAAACTGCATTTCATTTACATAACAATTTTTTCTATTTCAACCATCTCTCTCTTTCATGATATGAGATCAAGTTGAATTTCGAGAAGGATTTCTTTACTTTTTGCATACTTTGATGTTATTATAATTTCGTTACAAATTAATAAAAACTTAACAATATATATTATAAAAAAACGTTTTCCTACTTGCTTCAAATTATATGAGTTTACAATTATCATAGAGACAAACCCTGTTAAAATTTTACAGCCTTAGAAAATATCTCATCATAGTAGAGGTCCTATCTCTAAAAGATTTAATAGCAAAAAAGTACATGCAAAAATAGATGCATGAGGGGAATAGAAATCTGGAAAGAACAGAGAAATATCTGATTTCTCCATAAGATAAGCCAGAAGCTACCTACAAATAATTAATAATTAACAAATAATTAAAGTTAATCTCTGATAATTTTCCTATATGAAATCTATACCTTTAGGTGTACGAAAAAAATATTCTCCATTTACCACCGATATTATCAACGAAAACTCGTTAGTTTGTAAGAATACTATATATTTCTTCAATCTTGAACGGCCAATGAAAGCTCTGAAAGACACTCAAATGAGAATTTATACACTCGGAAGAAATCATGCATTATTCAGTTAGAATTGATTAGCTCAAGAGAAATTATGCTGAAGTAAAAAATAAAAACAAAAACGACTTCAATAATTTTCTCAATCATGAAATGAATAGAGGAAATATTTCCGTAACGAAAGATTTTAGTCGTTGAATACCTTGTCTCCTCCATGATTGGCTATCGTGGATGATATTTCTTCTCAGAATTAATTCTCCCCATATAAATATATATTTTATGCTACAATTCAATGGATATCATTTTGTGAAAAACGAGCTGTATTGAGGAAATAAGTTTTCAGTTCCTACATTATCTCACAAAAACAAACAGAATGTAAGTTATTCTCTAAACACTTTATTTAATAAAGTTTACTATCATTGATATGTTCATTCTATGCTATGAGTTAATATTTTTATATTTCGTACTAGGTGCTTAGGTGATTTGTCCCACAGGAACGTCTTATTTGGTAATGGATTAGGCCATGTCGCTGAATGTGACTGCTTACTAATGGATCCCAACGAGACTGGTACGAAAGAAACTTCAAAAAGCATTTAGAAATAATCTAAGTATACATAGATAATAGACAAATACGCGCGTTTCGGCCTCTTTTGGACTACAAGTGACTATCTATGTATACTTAGATTATTTCTAAATGCTTTGTGAAGTTTCTTTCGTACCAGTCTCGTTGGGATCCATTAGTAAGCTGTCACATTCAGCGACATGGCCTAATCCATTACCAAATAAGACGTTCCTGTGGGACAAATCACCTAAGCACCTAGTACGAAATATTTATCGTTAACCTTTGTAAGTATAGGTCCTGTACTATTTATTAATACTTTTATGTCTACCTGAATTATTTTCAATTATTGGAGCCAATTAACCATAGCATAGAGTTGTATTTGGAAAATAAAAATAAATAAATTTCAATTTAGGAAGTCACCGATATTCCTCATGATTTTGAGTCTCAGCCTGATCAATATGACAAGCTCTTACGTCCTAATGAATGAGGATAAAGCTTGTATTTACGAGTGCTATAAATGCCTTGAAAATAACGTAAGAAGAATTTCCAATTTTATTTATTTCAATGTAGCATGAGGCTTTGGCAATTTGTGCAAATGGTTATTGTCTAGGCAAACCAAATACTGAGCACCACAATGTCATACGATCTATATTCTATTCATTGTGTCCAAACCTCAAGGCTTATTCTGCTACAGCTGGATAGAGTGAAGATGATCGAATATGATCCCGACAAGAGTGACTATCAGAGAATTCAACGAGATACCATTGAAATTACATGTTTATTTAAATTCAAGAATATTACATTTTTGAGAAACGATATCTTTTCTAACTGAAGCTATCTATATAAAACTGTTATCTATAAATTTACAGAAATCTCATTTTTTCACTAAGGTATCAAAATTTTCTGAAGATTTTTGGGTAACCTATTCAAGTGGAAAAGAATTTTGTTTTGGAATTCGAGTTTTCAGGATCTACATCGAACAAGAAAAACAAAAATTATTGTTGAAATTTGAGGAAACAGCCCTATTTTTCGATATTTTTTAATTCTTGAAAATTGATAAATTAGGATCATCCGAGATAAGTTCAAAATTACGGTTCTATCAAAAACTGAATGGTGATAGACGGTTGCTTTGTCCAATGTCGATCCTGAAAAATAACTTTTGATCCTTCTAACACCGTGAAGTGAAAAAAATAATTTTCAACTCAAAATTTTAAGAAAGGAAAAAATCGCGCCAGCTCGAAATTTAAAATGTATCCAAATTTCTTATCTTATCATTTGAATTGATTTCCAAAAAATCTTTAGACATTTTTGATACTTTGATGAAAAATTGATAAAGATCTTTAGATTTCTCCAATCGGTTGATATGACTCGAGACAAGTCATATATCAATAATAATCAATAACATGAACTTTTAGGTTATTGATAAAGAAGCCACTATCAGTCAATTTGAAGGAGACATCAAATTTCTAAAAGTTCTTTTTTTATTGTTAAGTAAAACATTTCATCGACTTTAAAAATCGATCGTTTTATTTGTGACACCCTTCTCTCGAATTTTCCTCATAATTCTATTAAAAGAATTGATTCTTAATACTGATGGACAGAGCCTATTTCTTCTGACTTTGAATTGGCTTGCTTTACAAGAAAATCAATTAGAAACTCTTTTTGATTGAGCATCAAATCAAGATAACTACATATTGATACTGTATCTATTTCTATCTAAACGGAAGAAATTATCGGAATCAAACAGCAAAATTCATTGAAATTGATTTGCGTTTTAACCCTTGGGATATATACGTCTTTTAGTTTGAGATGAAAAAATTAATTTGTTTAAAATACATTTAAATTCTAGTCTAATAGAAATAACTGTCACTTTGATCAATTCCGAATTGGAAATTGGTCTGTCCCAGTAACATCTCAGTGTATGGTTTCCTAGAATCATTAATTTCGAGTAATAAATTTCTGGGAAATTATTTATTTTAGAACAGTCAAATTTCGAAATTACCTTCTTTTATGGTAAACAAAAATGTTTACAGGCTCTCTGAGAATTATAAACGAAATCATTTTGATTGTAATAAATCAGGTAGTTTATTTTACTCCTCAGTTATAACCTATGCAAAGTATCATATATCACAAAGGATATATCTATACTCAATAAGGCTTTACTCAATGTAATTATAAGACTATTATTATCTCATGTGAAAGAAAACTATTGATAAACTATAGTTATACAATGTAAAATATACATACATGGAGATTAGATATATATATGTTAGTATAAGATTCAGAGAGTGCTCATATGGTAAAACCCATTGGTTGAGTTGGTAAAAATAGATATTCACTGTTGAAAAGAACGTGCACAAAAACTTTTTTTACTGCTCAGGCGAACTATCACTTTAAACTACGACCAACTGACCACTCGTTAAAAGGAACACAGAGGAATTTATTAAAGGAACTATTAATTTGAATCTCCCCTTTTAAATGTCGATAACAGTCAATGTTAAAGATATTGACGGTCTTCCGAATAAGGGAGATTGGATCATAAAACTTAATATAAGAGGTGAGTCTTTTGAACTAAACCCATGTGTGTGATAATAATGCAAATCACATTGCCATATTACGAAATATTCTACTGTAAATTATGGTGTATTAGTTACTTTAATCGATAAAATGAGCACTCTCGTCGGATATTTCTGTGAGAAATCGAAATTTCAAATGTAGCAATCAATAGTGCAGTCTCTAGGAACATTACCCAATTAGGATTGCTCTCTTCTTTTTAAAAAGTGAAAGTTTTCATCAAAACTCCCTTAACGAATGTATCCAAGAGTGAATTTGATAGATATAATATTAATAGAAAGTGTCAAGGAGACAGAGAATTATTCTTTTCGATTAATCCAAAAAATGCTTGAAATATTTCAGATAACATACAGTCGACAAAGTCTGTTGAAGGTGTCGATAGCTTATACATTGGAGAACAGTTCAAGTGGCCTCTCGGACGAAAGTTATCAGATCATGATAACTTGGTTTTCACCTTGATCACCTACAAATTTGGAAGATTTCAAAAGTTTGTTTGCCCTCCTATATTCTAAAATTAAAATAACTCTTTTTTAACATGGCTCCTCTCAACATGATTGATTTTTCTGAAAAAAGTTTAGATTGATTTCTTTTCTTTTTTTCGTGTGGTTTATTGAAGAGAACAAGCCTATAAAATTATTGTTACAGATAATAGGTTTTTATGAGAAGTTTATGGTGAATTTCTCATAATGCATAATGGGATTTTTCTATCACCACAAAGATTATTGGTTGGATTATTACTAATAATTTATTAGTAACGCTAAGAACTCCCAATTCCATATTCAGACTACCTAATTAAGTAACCATGAGACATATCTCTCTATAATTTTGAAATTAGCAAACTCAAAATTTCAGTTCCGAATCAATCAAAATAAAATGAACTTATTATTCATAGCTAAAATTATCGACTTATTGAAAAAAATGGCTTTTGTTTTCTCCGATTTTAGCAACAGAATTTTTTATTCTGATGGTTTCTCAATACCAAATGGTTTTAATAGTTACTTTACCATGAACTGATTCAGTTCTTTATCGCTGTGGTCTTTGTTCAGCTACGTATAAGGGATCAAATTTTCCAATTAGGAATTTGATCTAAGATTTTGTTTTCAGAGAAATCGGAACGATTGTAGTTAATTTGACAATTCTAGCGAAACGGTACCAGGTTGAATTACGAGAAACCTTTGTAGACTCCAATGGACACACCACTCCTGTATGTTGGGTATAAATGGTTTTGTTAAATAAAAGTAAAAAATTTTCTCACAACTATAGATTCGTCTGAAATTTGAAATTTTATATCACTCCCCTGATGCCCAGGGTGGAGGGCTTCAAGAGGAGAATTTCGATTATCCTTTTGATGATACCTTTTTGCCGAATGAAAATGAAAATCAGAAACGTAATGAGGACGAGTAAGTTGCTCAGTTGTTCAGCTGGATATTTCGATCATACTTACAGATCATTTTAAATGACAGCGTGAAGCTAATTTCATTTTGAGATGGGAACTTTAAAAATCAATTTTCATTGAGAAATTGCCTACTTTTATAAATTCCGGAGAAAATAAATTGACGCTAGATTTCCATTTTTCGAATTTTGAGATTGATTTTTGATTATCAGAATTGGACAGGTAAACAGATTATACCCATCAAATACTCGACTGATCCAGCATTTTGAAGGGATTTTCAAATTATCGAAATTTTATTGATTTTCATGTAGTGGTAATGATCAAGAAATCGAAATTCCACTCCCGAATTGAATCAAATTTAGGAGTATTAATTTTCTCGTCTAATCTTGATCCTGAAGAAAACTTGCCACATCAATAACATTTTTTCACTCAAAAGTTGAGAAAATGACCATATTTTACCATAAGTATATCGATAGGAAGTAGCCTCCCTATTAGCCGACTATCAACCTTATCTAGAACTGCCGAAGGATGCTACTCTCTAATGAGAGTTCTGCTAATATTTATCTTATGGTCTAGTGAAACCTCAAATGATTAACTCAGAATGAAACTTAGATTAAATGTCAGACATCCAAAGATCAAGCGATAACTTATACTATAGTTTTACCCTCATTGGGGATCGTCAGTAGGCCTTACGCCTTCTTCAAGAATCGAACCTCCGGCTTAATGTCCAAACAGCCATTTTGTCAAGATAAGGATGACATTTGGCTAATAGGCTTCGAAATAGTCTAGCATAGCTCGATGTTGAATAAATAATCTTCGTGTAAGCAGTTACGATAAATAAATCTTATACAAACGAGGGTTGGATTAAATGGCTGAGTGCTCAAAAAAACGGCCATATTTTCAAGTAATTGGCAAAAGTAGTTTATTCTTATCTAAATAGTCTTAGATTCAATAATTTTTTCGTAAAATCATTTGCTATCATCTCTCCTATAGAATCGACTTTTCTAGCGTTTGTCCTTTCTTGAGGATAAATTAGTTTTATTTATTCATGCTCACATAATTGACTCAACATCTTATCTGATCTAATTCATGAGCAGACAAAATTCGAGATCCCATCAGATAAGAAAAAAGACATCAAGTGGATTCTTCACTTTTATTCCTTATTAGATTGATTAGAGAGACCAATATTTTGTAAAATGTTTCTTAATAGCTATAGATTTCGACAATTCAATTCCGGTATTTTTGAAATGCCTGGCCATAAAAATTGGTCAATTTCTATAGTGTAGTGACCTGATAGAACATAGGTTTTAACAATAAAAAAAGGTCTGAAGGAATGGTTTTTCATATTTTAATTAGATAGATCATTGCAATACTATGGAAAAATGTCATTTCTATTTCATCAGATATTTTATTATTCCATGTATAAATATCAAGCTGTTTGTCTGATGAGAACCGGTGAAATTAAATCTTTAATACCAAAAATTCATCCGTCTTCTAAATCTTTTACTGATACAGATGAAAAGCTATGATTTTAACGTTTATCAAAATAACATATAAGGCTAATTGATATGAAGTTGGGAATCTATGATTTTTACAGAAATCTCGATTTTTTCATCGAGAAATCGAATTTGTTAAAGATTTTATGGAATCCTACTCGTGTTGACCTCTTTTATCATTTGAAGAAAAAAATTCTGAAAAAATATGGTTATTTTTCGAATTCCCATTTGGCGCCAGAATCCCATTTTTTCAAACTTTGAATTGAAATTTTTTTACTGATTTGAAAGTGAGAGACTGATCGCAAGAGCATTTTCAGGAATAAGATTATACAAGAAAATCAATTCAACTGAATCTGATCTTAAACATAGCCTTGTTATCGTTTGGGAGCGGAATTTCGATATTTTGATCATTTTCACTACTTGAAAATCAATGAAATTTCGATAATGCAAAATCTCTCGAGAATAGGGAAATTTTCGATAATTTGACGTTGCTATTCAGCTTTATTATTTAATCTTGATCCTGAAAAACTCTTTCGATCAGCCTCCCACTTTCAAATCAATAAAGTTCGAAAATATTGGATTTTGGCGCCAAATGGGAATTCGAAAAATAACCATATTTTTTTCTTCAAACGGTAAAAGTGGAGAACATGAGCCCGATTTCAAAAAATCATTAACAAATTCGAATTCTCGATGAAAAAATCGAGATTTCTGTAAAAATCATAGATTCCCAACTTCATATCAACCAGCTTTATGTTCGTTTTTTCTCAAAGTTCTTTATGAATTAAGAATCATAAATATATGATTGATCGCTCAAAGAATCTATTAACGAACCCGCTTCCAAATAATTTTAACAGTGGATGAAATTTTCTGATCATTTCCATTCGTTTAGCAATCTAGACTTGATGCTTGGCGGTGATAACAAGTATGGAGGTGTTAGAGATGACGAGTCAGTATTCTCTTCGCCCAGTGTTATGTAAGTTCTTTTCGGTTGTATTATGTTAATTTCAAGAGACGGACGTCTTAAAACCATGATGGATGCAAATGTACTACGCGGGGAAAGCTTTCAGGTTGCCATAAAAATCATTAGATGTAAAGAATTGATAGGCAATAATGTGAACCCCTATGTTAAAATTCAAATTGGTAACGAAGTTAAGAAGACAGCCATGAAGCTTTACTCAAACAATCCATTCTACAATGAGTTTTTCCTCTTTGACTTTCATCTGCCAAGGTCAGCAATGATGGAAACAGTTATCACTCTGACGGTGGTATCCGAACATGCTCTGGCTATCAAAAGAATCCTACCAGGAAATGTTATCGGTGTCTTTGATATTGACTGCAAACAAATTTATGAACAAACTGGTTAGTGAGAAGAATTATGATATTTGCAAATTCTCAGTTAAATTTGAACTTTGGTAAGAGGTGGGCTTCAAAAAAATCATTTTCAAGAAAATTCTCGATGAAAGAATTAAGATTATTTCAAGAATTGTAGTCTCATAACTTGTTGTTCAGAGATCATATTTCATCTTTCAATTTTATAGATCACTCAATCAGGGGAAAGTATGCACTCCTGATCGATCCAAAAGATCCAATTGCTGGTGCAAAAGGTTATGTTCAAGTAGAGATGGGAGTATATGCCAGCGGAGAGACTGTTCGAGTATGTCAAATGAACGAAAAAATGGATTAATTAATCCCATTTGTAATTAATTCTATTTTCATATTTTTTTAGATTGTAGAGAAGACAGCTCTTCAGGATGACGACAAAATCGAAGAGTACGTTTTATCTATTCCAAAAATTAATCGATATAATTTCTAGGAATAAACATCATTTTTGAATAATTTAAAAATTCTCTTACCGTTATCAAATTCACTCGATATTCGACTCTTTTTCAGGAAACTACGATAATTTATTAGATATGCTTCAACTCCTTATCAACAATGTTACCGTAAGATTTGTTTAATATTTGAAGTTTTTTGGGGAAAATTTGCTGTTCATACTTTCAAGTGTTAACTTATTGCTGTTTGTCCGTTATGGAGGCGTTCTTCTATCCTGTCCTTCAACCTTCTTGTTGTTTGACCTATGGATGGACATTTGAACTTGTAAACTAAATGTGTCTGTTTGAGTAATTTCTCAGCATTATTTTTGGGAAGTTGTGTTTGACTGCTCAACCTTCTTCCGTCTCTTTTCGTCAGTTCTTTGGGGTGTAAAGCGTAGAAGAATTGATTAATCATTCGTTAATAAATCATCCAATAAATTTGGAAAAACCAAATCTTTTTGTACAAAAGAATAATTCAATGCAATAATTTTTTGTGTTGAATCTTGATGACTATTTAACGTCCAGATGCTAAATTCAGATCTATATTAGGAAAGAAAGCTAATTCCTTAGAAGAAAACAAGAGATTTCCGTTTGTTAAAAAAAGATTTGGATATAGATTTTAAAAATATCAATATATCCTTAGAAATCTCATCACCCCTCGCCAGCTAAAGGACATGAAAAATAGACAGATGACAGATGTTACTGTCAAAATTTATCGAGCTGAAGACTTACCGCCAATGAATACACAGTTCATATCGAAAATAAAACGTGGCCTTATCGGCAGTGAGACAGAAATGTGTGATCCTTACGTTGAAGTTGCTTTCGGGGGTAGAACCTGCCGGACAAGTGTCAAAAAGTTTTCCTATAACCCAGAATGGAACCAAGAAATTGTATTTACAGACTATTTTCCTCCATTGGTTAACACAATCAAGTTTACTGTCCGTGATTGGGACTCAATCAAGGATGAAACCATTTCATCTTTTAGAATTGATCTGAGAAAAATCATGAAACTCGGAATTGATGGTGGGTATAGGTGTACTGAAATTATCAAATTCAAATTATTCTTAAAAATATCCATCTAGGCTACTTGCCAAGTTATGGGCCAGCATGGGTTAACCTCTATGGTACACCCCGTGAATATGTCTCCAAGGAATTAAAACGAATCGGAGGCGAGCTAAATGAAAATGGCGGGGAAGGTATCGCTTATCGGGGGAGAGTGCTCATAGCAATAAAATCAAAAGTAAACTTGGACGCCGATAAAGCTGGAGTAGCTAAAGCAGGCATCTCTGGTGCTTCAGATGTAAGTCAGTTAATTTTTAAAACTCCCTCTAGTTCGTCTGTGGTCGGAAAGTTCCCCATTTATTATTTGCGACAATTTTCGACGGAATGTGCATTGACCGAGATATTGGAGTGCAAAAGAAGCCAGTTTCCTTTGAAATGTCCATCGGCATTTATGGTAACGAATTAGACAAAAAGAAGGGAGCCGTATTCGACATAACCCCTGAAGCCATAGTCAATGGTAAGGGTTCTGTTGGCGGAAGGGCTCTTGCCGATTGGTATCTAAGTACTACACCCGAGTTCGTTCCACAGAAAACAAATGATATCTATTATCATATTGATTTTCAACGAACCAAACCCTGTCTGTATCTCTTGAATGAATTTGAAGATGTCAGAGTTCGATCTTGTGTCCCAAATATCATGGAAAAATTGAGAGATAAAGTTGTACGTTCCTTGACTTGATTCAAACTCTTATTCCTAGCTCTACGGTATTGAAGAGGTCCGATATTCAATCAAAAAGAATAATATAGGAGAGGCAAGGCATAGATATCGAAAGAATTTCCTTTCATTTAAACCGCTACTTGAAGAAGCAGTTGTTGATATTAAAACATGTAAAGGAACAGCACCACAAACGTTTATTGATAGAGAATACAAACGGAATTGTCGAGTCTACCTGGAAACACTCAAAAAGCTTATAGACACTCGTTTAACCAAAAACCTCACCAAGGAATCTCTCCTGCAACGTATGAGGGAAGCCAATACCATTATCAATGTTTTAAGTGATCTGATTAAACCGGTAAGTTCATTGCTCTTTTCTCCTTTAATAAAAGCGCTGGTATTCTGATTTAAATTACTTTCCAGCCTCAAGATAGCATTCCAGATGTTTTCATCCACATGATTATGGATGGTGAACGAATCGCTTATTGTCGAATTCCATCAAGGGACATTTTCCATAGTGCATCAAACCCTGAAAAAGGCAAATGGTCTGGACAGGTGGCAACGTTTTACTTTAAAGTTTGTTGAAGATCTTTCCTAATTTTGTGTTTAGAAACCAGGCCTGATGGGAATGAACGAAGGAGGCTATCGTGTCCAATGTCAACTGAGAATGTACATCTGGTTAGGTCTCGTTAAAGACTTTCCAAGCTTTCGGAAGGGCATTCCTCTCGGTTACGACTCCAGTAGTTTTCCAGAATTTGATCCGCCCAAAACTATAATCTACAATGAAACCAGTGTATTCGAATTGAGGGCGTATATTTTCTTGGCTAGGAAGTTATTACCCCTTGACGAAAACGGCTTTTCAGACCCTCAAATTCGTTTAGTATTCGGCAATACAGTTTTGTCGTCACACGTTTGCTTTGAGACAATATCTCCATTATTTGATGAATGCTTAACATCAAATAAGATTATCTTTTGCTTCAAGTCCCAGTTCGTGAAAGAGATGCAACATCAGATTGTTCTTGAAGTCTATGATTTGGATACGACGGTAAATTTATTTCATTCTCATCTGGGTTGACTCATTACACTTATGAAAACTATTTTTCCAGAATAGAAATCGATCGGTTGAGAACGAATATAAAAATGTAAGATGAGGTTATTATTAATTATTTAAGGACAACTTTGAATTTATGGGAAGGGCTTTTTGCACACCTAAAGTATATCTCAAAGGAGATCCTTATAAAACAGCTAAAATGCGTTGGTGGCCCATTTACAAGAACCAGATACAGGCTGGAGAGGTTTTGGCAGCCTTTGATTTGGTCTATGTTGCAGATCGTCTTAAAAAGTTGGAAGATGCGGTCAGTTTCGATTTTCATTGTTTCCTCCTGGAAAGTTTAATGAATTTTTTTGTTCAACATTTCAGAGCCTAATGGTAAGCAAATGTTCAGCTTAGCTATGAAAATATTCATTTTGTGAATAATTTTTAACAAAAGTCTCTTATGTTCTAGGAGCAATCATTAATGCCAGGCTTTCCAACGCTGAAGAATCTCGAGATATTCACAAAGGAATTCAACGACCGTGTCCTTTTAACATCGGTCAATTCTATTCTTAAAGGCGACTACAGAAATGAAGAGGTTATGGAAGATGGCGGCTACATGGACTCGGATGATGAAGCATATATCGAACGTAAGGAACTCAAGAGGATAGGAGAATTCGACATTGGTTTTGCACCAGCAGAAAATCTACAATTCCGACCCCAACATTCATTGAGAATACCACTTGGGATTAGACCTGATCTGGCGAAATTCCGTGTAGAGGCTGTAAGTTAAATACACAATTCCGCATCACTGTTTTAGAATTTATAAAGAATATTTACAACTCGTTAAGACAAGTATTCGGTGATGCCAAACAAGCTTACTGACGGGGGATTTTTTGAGAAAATATTCAGAACGTTCTTTTTGGAAACTCATTCGTTGAGATTGTAGGAACAACGGTTAATAGTCTGTTTCATGTCTTTTATAATGGTTTAGAAGATAACTTGATTCAGAGCGAAAAAACCAGTATCTTTGGTTTGGTTTTAAAGCCAAATTCAGATTTGGAATTGAATCGTAAATTTATTTTTACTTATAGTCAAGATCCTTTTATAAAAAATAAATAATTATTTATTCCTCCCTGTTTTATTTTTGCGTTTCAACAAACACTGACTAATATCACGATTCTTTCGATGGTAAGAGATCAAAAAATTGTTTGATCACGTAGACAATTATATATTCTAGTCAGATTTCTATGTCTGATAACTTCATTATCATTTTTTTATTAAAACTTTTTAGCTATTCTGGGGCATGAGAGAGATGAAAAGTTCCTTCAAGCTAGTGCCGTATCGCAGTCCTCGAATGATGATTGATTTGGCTGGCTCAAAACTCTACTCTGTTGTAATTACAGATGCGACGAAAATGCCCAACTTTACAGAGAGCCTGGAAAAGCTCAATGTGACTTATGTCGATCTGGTTAGTTGAATATTGAAAATATCTAAAACACCTGATTGAAATGTTAATTTTTCTTCACAGTACTTACCAAAAGATTATCGCCTATGGCCGCCAATTTCAATCCTGTGTACAAACTATCGAATTGGTGGAATAAGGAACATTGTCGGTACGAGTACATGGTCGAATATTGGAGATTTCATGAAACTCAAGAAGCTTACAAGTAAATTTCGTTTTATACCGTTTTTTCAAATTTTAAAAATAAAATTTTTTGAGCTCAAAATTTTCCTCGATTTCGAAGATTTAAAGCAAATTGACATTTTGAATTATTAAATGAATTCTTGATTTTCAAAAATAGGGTTGAACCTGTAAATTTTGTATGATTTTCCTTCAAGGTGGTGACAAAATTAGGATCGATTTCCACAATGATGACGAATTTCTGTGATCTTCTTTGGCCAAGTTCGAATACTTTGTATAACGTGGATTCTAAGCATCACCATTTGATTGCTTTAGATCTTCGAAATTGATAAAAAATTTGAGCTAAAACGTTAAAATGGTGGGAATTTGGTGCATTTTCGAAATTCGTAAAATATTGAAAGAATTATAAAATGAGTGAATTCTCATTTTCATGTCAACTTGCTTTATTAAATATCAAGGATTCTTAAAAAATACTAGAGTTATGAACAGAAAGACAAGTTTCCCATTGAAGATCATATCAGGTCTGACGAAAGGGATTCGTAGGACCTACATGGGGCTAATCGAACTAGAAGGCCTAACGAGAATATGCGATTTTGACCTTCTTTTTAACCTTTACAATTTATAAGAATTCCAGGACAGGAATTTGATCTATGAAATACCGAGAAAAAGTAAAATGATCTTGTCCTTGCTTCCATTCTTTCTTAAAAGTAGCCAGACGAGCGAAAATCTGAAAGGAATATTGTCAGATATGAGAAAAAATTCTCCTTTTTTAGATTAACTTGATTAAAATGGAAGCCAATATTGAAGAAGGAATATAAATTTTCTTTTTTTATATATCCTAGTATTTCTCTTCTGAGATGAATTTAGATTGAAAAGGGATTATTTCATCATTATATTTAGATTTATACTCAAATTATTTCATTAGGCCCTGGAGACAAGGATTATGATCAGGACAGTGTGGAAGAATTCGAAGGTGACGAAAAAGGTAAAGATAAGCCCAAAGAAACCTCAGAGCCAAGGCATAAGTCAGTGCGAGAGGATTCTGGCTCAGACGACGAACCAGAAACAGACAACAAAACAAGAAATCAATCTCTTGGCTTCTCCAATCCGGCCTTTGATGAAACTGATGAGCTTGATATGAGTTAGTGAATTTTTTAGGTGTTGAAATTAGTCTAGTTTTAAAAAATGAATAATTCAATCTACCCAGATGACACTGGTGAGCCGGTCATCAAAGTTAGCGAGAATGAAGCTGAAAACGAAAAGGCTGAGGGCTCAAAAGCAGCTGGAATAGCCAAGAAGGTCTGGACTCAATCCAATCTGCCAAAGGATGAATTCAACGAGTGTGACTGGTGGAGTAGATACTTCTCGACCATTGGAGGCCTAAAAGAGGAAATTGACGAGGTAAATAAACCCAATATTACCTCTCTATTTTGATTAATAAACCTTTTTTCAAGAAAACTTTCAATTACCTAACGGACAGTGAAGATAGTGACTTTCTTCATTATATGGAAGATCATCCTGAAGCATTGACTGATAGTAAGTGCATACTCTCTATTGATATCCCCATAGACTTGGTGATGTGTTTGAATAATGTGAATAACTCATTTTTCCAAAACACCATAAAGAGAAAAAAGAAGCTGGTTAGTTTACTCATGGTAATAGGATCAAATTCCTTGGTTGATCCATTTGAAGTCAAGAAAAACAAGAAAAGAAACTTGAACAATTTTATTTTTCAGTTGACGATGATGATCCGTTTGTTGAGGTGGCCAGTGATGACCAGACAAAGAAGAAGAGAACAATTTGGAACTTTTGGAAGAAGGACAAGAAAAAGTTGACAGCCAAAGAGCGCCGAGAGAAGCTCAGACAAAAACGTCGAAAGAAGAGACTGAGGAGGGAAAAACTCCAAAGGCTGATCGTCAACCCGGAAAAGAACTACTTGAAGGAATTAGAGGAAGAAGTTCTCGAGTTCGATACGAAGGAGCAAGATACATCATGGATAGAAAAGATCAATGTCAGTTATCACCTAAAAATATTGTTACTAAAGCTAGAGTTGTACATGAAAAATCAATATTTTTTCTTCTCCGGAAAGTTAGGAAAATATTTTTTTGAAATAGAAATATTCAAGCTGACCAAAATAAGGCAATACATTGAATTTCGAAAATGCGTAAAATTTCCTACATTTGATCTGTAAATAACTATTGATTTCTAAAATTAAAAGCAATTAAATGCTGATATTCAGAATCAACACCGGACAAAGAATTAAAATTCCAGGACGAAAGAAACTCGAGAATTTTAAGGAGAATTAAAACGAATTCGAATTCTAATGATATCAGCATTTAATTCCTCAGTATTTTCAAACAAAATTTTGAGCTCAAACGTTGAAAAAGTTGAAATTTGGTGTATTTCATTTATTCACAAATTTTTTTCATCAATATATTAGGTCATTGTTTCATGGAATTCAAAAAAAATAAATAGGTTATTTGAGCTATTCTTGAGCAGAACAATCGTTCAAGACAGCAACTTGTATTTAAGATCTAGAAATTAAAGAAGTGTACAGTGTCAATTTAAATCATGAGCCTGAAATCCCTATGAACGATGGTTCAAAATATATTTTCTTGTATTTTAGATTCTCACGACAGAATTGGAGAAGGTGTCAAGATTCCATGGTTTTCAAGAACCTCTTAAATCCTTACCAATATACCGGGGCAAGCACCATGATGAAGAGTCTTCCTCAGATTCCAGAATTGTTGGCTATTTCAAGGGCGATGTAAAGATTTATGAAATCGATGAAGATGAACAACCTGTTGAAGATCCGAGTCAGCTTAAGCTTAGCTCGTTACTTTTGCCGAAACCGAATATGAACATGGTCATAAGTCTCTATATCATACGAGTAATTTTCATATAAAGATTGTCTCGATGGGTCAGACAACTTTCTAAAGTATTTATTTTGAAAATAATTGAAGAAATTTTAAAATTTGTGTTGGCGCAGTTTTTCAATTTTTTTAAACTTTGATTTGAAAGTTGATTTCAAGTTGTAAGAGGCATCAAATGTTATTTTTCCGGATCACTAATTGACAGGAAGACCAAAAATAATCGTTGAGATTTTAGGAAACAATCCATCTCCATGCAAGAGTTCAAACAAATTTTTTTTCTGAAATCTTGGTGAAAAAATAAGTTTTTTATAAAAATCATAAACACTGTCCCTTTTTAATAGGCAGTTGATCTTCATCCGATAGATCATGGAGGTTTAGCCGATCCCTATCTAATGATTCAATGTGGCGAACAAATCATTAATGAACGTGGCAGTTATAAGCCAAACACTTTGAATCCATTATTTGGCAATTTCTATTCGATAAAGGCTCAATTACCTCATCAGGACTGCCTCTATATCAGAGTAAGTTTTTTGGGAATTCCATTTACTACATATCTGAGTATCATATTTCATTTTCGTCACTTGTGATAGTTTTCCCATAGTCAATGTCCTCTATGATAATTTTATTCAGAATTCAGAATGTTCTTACTGATATGAATTTTGCATTTTTTAGTATTTTTTCTAATGTAGCAGCCCCATATTTCCCAAGGAACGTCTTACAATGATTATAATAACTACTTTTTCTTAATTCCTAAATGCCGAACCTGTAAAGGTAGGATTCATTTTTAAGTTGTAACATTCAATGAAATGGGCTAATCCATTACCAGACAAGACGTTCTTAAAGGAAATAAACTTTCCAAGTATACATTAGTTAGAAAACCTCAGGGGTATGCCAGAGCATATTGAGCATTGGAAAATACAAGATTTTCTTTTGTACTAGTCACGGTATTAGTCTACTTGAATAAAATTTTACACTCCATTCAAGATTTTAGATAAAAATTCCATTGGATCAGACAAGTTGATTGGAGAAACAAAAATTGACCTCGAAGCTCGAGTCTCATCTCCGCATCGTGCAACAGTTGGTCTCGCTAAAAAGTTTTACACGTAAATCTTTCTAATCAACGTGATAAGTTCTTGTGTTGATAACCAAAATCTCTTTTAGAGTTGGATACTGCAAGTGGAGGGATCAACAACTGCCAAGTAGAATTTTGGAGAGTCTCTGTGCCGATTACAAATTCAATCCACCTGTCTATGATATGGAAAATTCAACAGTCACAGTCAACGGAGTAGCATTCACAGCAGATATTGACATCCTTAATGAACAGGGTGCCATTGTAAAGTCAAATGAGCCGTTGGCTCTTGAGGCTCTCCTCAAGTGGGGCGAAAAAATAAGACCCGGTTATCCCCTTGTAGAAGAGCACATTGAAGCAAGATCCCTGTATACACCTGAGCGTCCTGGTCTTTCCCAGGGCCTTCTACAAATGTGGGTTGATATCTTCGACAAGACAAAGGGGGAAATTCCAAACATGATTAATATTGCCCCTCGTGAAGCGACAAAATACCAGCTCAGAGTTATCGTCTGGAATACATACGATGTCCTAAGGACTAGTACAAGCATCTTCTCTAACGACAAGAGTGCTGATATTTACGTAAAGGGGTGGATGAAGGGTTACGACCAAGATGGCCAAATGACTGATGTTCACAATGAGTGAGATATCGTACATTTTAAATTTCATCAGATGAACACAGTGTGTTGATTATTGAATTTAGGTCCTTGTCCGGTGAGGGAAACTTTAATTGGAGATTCATTTACGACTTTGAGTACCTAAAGAATGAAGACAAAATTCAATTCCAGACTAAAAAGGTCTTCAACATTGATCCGATTACAGTTAAAAGTCCCTGTGAATTGACTATTCAAATATGGGACAAGAATTTGATATCTTCAGATAAATTCCTTGGTACTCTTGTCCTTCCTTTGAAGAGGATGCCTCGTGGAAGTCGTCGTCCGAATGCATGCGGCCTTCATCAGCTCGACAAAAATTGTATCCAAGTTTCGTTATTTAAGAATAAGGAAATTCGTGGCTGGTGGCCATGTGTTTTCAAGGAAGACGAGGATGACATCCTTGGGGGTAAAGTCGAATTGGGACTTACCCTAATGTCACTCGAGGATGCAGAATCAAATCCCGCTGGAATGAAAAGAGAAGCTCCTCAACCTTTACCAGATCCAATGTAGGTTTTTTCGCTAAAAAGGGGCTGAAAAGTTCTTTAAAATTAATCCTGTACTTACAGTTAGTTGGAATTTCTTTATGAAGGAAATATTTTTTTAAGTTGATAGGTATACTCTCAAGTAGAAACGTGAAAATGAATTGAATAATAATCACAATTGTAATTGCAGAAGGCCAAGTACACAAATTCGTTCCTTATTGAATCCACTAACAGCCTGTACGTACTTAGTTCGTGTCAGATACAAATGGTTCATTATAAAGGCATCGTTGGTTACTCTAGTATTTTTACTATTCGGTCTTTTCATCTACTCAGCCCCAGGTTTAATAATGCATAAGATTATTCTAAGATAAGTAAATTCTCAGTTTCATGGTTATGGTTCAATTCCTTTGGTTAAATTGATTTATTTATCCTCGACTTGTTTCATGCACAATTCAATGTGTAAAACTTTGAATAATTTATTTCAGACGTCCTGGCTCAAATTTCGGCGCTTTCATGGGACCTCTCGGAACTATCATGTATCTCATAAAGGTTAAACTTAAATGGATCCTCATTAAACTAGCAATCGCAGCCTTAATAATTCTAATATTTGCCCTATTCATCTATGCAGCTCCTGGTTACATCATGAAAAAGATTATCGGAGCCTAAATATATGTGCTAACTAATTATATTTTGATTCTAACTACCCAAAACTTCCCAAAGAGATAGAATTATTTCAAACTGTCCATTTATTTGAGACGTTATTTATTATTCTGTGATATTCATACTTATATTATGCATGTAAAACATTAATTATAAAAGAATTAACTCGTATTCTTATCTTGTTCATTTTAACGAGGATAACCAATTATAACAGAATTGGATAAATACGTGGATTCATTAGAACAAAAATAATTGAAAAAATTTTTCAGCGTACAATGATTCAATCTTTGTGTCTAATAAATCATTTTTAGTGGTTCCTAGTCTAAGATTGGTAGATGAAGAAATAGAAAAATAAATTTTATTTCAATTCGTGTATCACAAATTTTTCTCTCTTGTAATATAAGTTACCAAAAATAACATAATTGAAAGAATGTAAAAATCCATGTGTGTGTTAAAATGGGATCATTCTAGGGGCATTAAGCGGCTTTTGTTCTTCTCAGAGTATAAAGTCTCAAACTTGGAATGAACCCAATTTCTGTTAAATATACGAGTATCGAATTAATTTGGAAGTTTATAAAAATTGATGAATGAAAATAACAATAGGGACTAGAATTATTATTGTGTTAATAGGCCAAAATAGGTTTGTTTCTATGTAAAAATAAACAAATTTTAGTACAAAATCAAAGAGGTTAGAAGATGGGGTTGGGGGTGTTGGTTGGTTTCAATGCATAGCTTCCTTGGCATAAATTGAAATGACAGACTGCCTCCTTGGATGTTTGATGTGTGACTTTCGTCGAATGGAGTTCTTGAAATTTTCACTTGCTCGCCGATTCCGCTCCTCGGCCATGAGAGCTATAGATTCAGCATATTTGTATTCAGTTTTCCAATAGAAATCAATCAAAAATCTCCATAACAAATCAATGCCAAGAGTTAGTACTATCGATATTAACTGGCCTAGCCAAAAGGCTGGCGATTCAGGGATAATAGTGTTTACATAACGATATATTCCAAGGCCTTCACGAAGCTATTAAATATAAATTTACTAATTTTACTTGATAGTAGTTTGGTTAATTTTTCAATTTTAATTTTAAAGGAATATAACATGACTTACATCAACAATGAATATTATGCCTACATTGACTCCAACATTCAAGGCAAATATAGCAACGACAAGCCAGTTAAGTCCATGGAACATGACGAGATTTCTCATCATTACAGAATTCCAAATGTAGACGTAAACTGTATTGCCAAAAGCTGACATATCAAAGTCTTTTTGTAGACGACTTGGATCCTCCGGCGGTAGAAATGCAGCCGATCCCAAGTCAATGCCAAAGTAAACGAGAAAGGCTGAGAAGTAGCAACAAAATCCATAAATAAATCCAATAAACATCCATGAATAGATGACTTTTAGACTTAAATTTGGATTCCTTGTTAGCTAAGAATGAAATGGATCAGTTTTAAAATGGGATTTATCAAAATTCTTTCTACAGTCAGTGTATTTCGATTTGTACTGTAAAATTTTATCATACATTTTAATCTCTTTCTTTGAAGTAAGGAAAACTTTAAGCTTTAGTAACCAAAATTAAGAAAAATATTTTTAAAAATTTTTTTTGATCGTTTGTACCTATCTACAGTAACTCAATCCTTAGATTTGTGAAAAATAAAATCTTCTCTATTCCCAAATACATCTAGAAAAGGACCAAATTTCATCATTTTTATTTAATTTTTAATTACTTGATGAGTAAGTATTTACACATGTTTTTTTCAATTCTAGATTTTTTCCATTCATTTATACTTGCACCTGGTTATTGTTTTTATTTTTTTGAAATTAATAAACGACCATGAATTTTAAATTGAATTACTTACACATCGATAAAGCCTTGGGTATCTCATGAGACTTTTGGCGGGTAAATATCGATCAAAAGCGGCATAAATCAAAATTGGAACAGATGTAAATGTTAGGTTAAATAAAGTGTAGTAATCTGAACTGTAAAGTGTCTGGTCGGAGTATCCACTGTAATACTCGAAGATTAAATTTGGTGTGATGAAGCACACACATTTAAGATAAAAGAACAACATCATGTACGATATCCTCTGATAGGTCCAGGTCCCATGAACAAACAGCAAACGACGAAGCATCCTAGAAAAAGGTTGAGATTTATTAACATTAATAAGTTATCGTTGAAAATTCGAAGCCCTAACCTCTCTATGCTTAGTTTATAATCGAACATAGCATGACAAATACAGTAAGTAAACTAGAAAGGATTTCACAGGCATAGATTGACCCGGACAGTTAGTAACACTAGAAACTCGTATAAAAATATATATCAGATATATTAGAATTTCTATTCTAGAAAAAGTAAGTTCCTGTTATGAAGACTAGTCAGTAAAAGCCTCAAAATAGCCTTCAGACATCATATTGTAGATGGTTATTTGTTTTGAATTCGACTCCAAGAAATGGGTCTTTAAAACTGATTATTTTTTAAAAATAGTTAAACTTTTATCTAGTGAGAAAACAAGGGGATTGATGGATTTGATGTTAAAATTCAGATTGTACAATGTACATGGAAGAAATATATTACAGGAATGATTTTAGGTGAGAAAGCAAAATTTTGATTATAATACCATGAATAGAGTAAAGTTTTGTTGTATATTTCATCATCTGCCTCACTCAAAATCGCAATCAAATCAATAATCGGAGTATATTCTACGTGAGTACTATTCTTGAGACTTATAGTTGGTTACAGATCTTACCGAGGTATATATATTTCTATACAATGAATGAATTTCTTATCAAATAGCAATATATAATAGTAAAAAATTCTTAAATATTTGTTCCATAGCAGTCTGATAAAATAAATTTTCAGCCTCATTTTCAAATCGGTGCTATTAAGACTGAATCATCATCATTAGTAATGACTAGAACCGCAAAGATGCCTTTTTTCTATTAAGGAACTTCAAACCCTTCATTTTTCGTGCATCAGAAATGTCTCATGGTGAAGGGTAGGCCAAGAATGTTAGGCCATTTTAATGCCATACAAATTTTTTTCTAATTTCAAGCCCTTCTAAGACTTATTTAAGATGGGAGCTAATGAATTAGATCTTGTTGACCATGACTGGAGAAGCATTGTAGACTTCCTTAGAAATTCAAATAAAATTTTGAATATAATGTTTGTGTCAGAACTAAATTAACAAAAGAATCAAGTTTTAATCAAGACTCAGTAAAATTTGGAAACTCTGCGAAAGTCCCTCCTTGAAGGAGACAAAGTCATACTCTGAAATTATTCTTAAACTTTCAATTAATTCATAAACATACGCAAACTTTGGGATGGCATAATCTGAAGATCTGGCAGCATGCAGACCCTCTTTCCCGAAGATTCCAATGCCAATGTCAGCTTGCAGTATCATGGAAACATCATTGCCACCATCACCGATAGCTGCGGTTACCGGAGGTTTCCTGGAGTGAGTGAGTTTACTGATTCCTTTGCTGACCATCTCAACAACGTTTGCCTTCTGTAAGGGACTCACACGACAACAGAGGACTGTAGAACTGTTCATGCAGAGTCGTAAAAACTTTTGTTGCAGCATCGGCTTTTGAGATGGACCTCATTAAAATTTCGTTTTTCTTCTTTAGTTCTTGAATAGACTCACTAGTAAGGCAAACTTGAGACTCTTTCCATCGATAACCAAGGCAACAGCTTCACCAGCAGCGCCAGCAAACTTTTTATGCTTTCTCCTAATTCGATCGCGCGGATCTCTCCGGTTACTCTGGGCACTAAAAGAATAGAGCTGTTGCTTTTGCTTTTTATATGCATTACGCAATTTCAGGGGAATATCACGTAGGGTATCAACAAATTTCTTTCTTGTCTCCTGACGTATTTTCAATCCCTCGAGATGACAGTCAATGCGTCGGAGAGTCTCATTGATCGAGGTACAATTTGTTATCTTCATCAGAGAACTTTTGATGGGTATATGACCTGCAGCCTGTAAAAGTACAAAATTAATTATCAACAGATTCTGCCAAGGCATTCTTTTGGTTTCCCTATCTAATGGTACTAAGGAGCATTGATATTTTGAATTATGTTCCATAGATTTAAGTTAAAAGTGAGAGAATGATTCCAATAATCTGATTTTAGTTAAATATCAAGCTGTAGTTGTTTCTTTAAATATGAGCCTCTTCTAATTCTATAATCATCTCTTTTAGTTAAAATTTACTCAGACACTTAGACGAAATTTTCCAAAATTACTAAAATCACCAATCGATATGATATTTTGTTCATCCTATTACAGAAGCATAAAAGGATATTTTATAGAGAAATTTGGTATGATAATACTTAAAGAATAATTTAATCATATCGACAAGTAATTTTATTGATTTTGGCGAGTTTCGTCTAAGTCTACCCAATAGTCTCATTTATTCAAGTTTAGCTAACTTACCTGGCTTACACTTATTGCAGTCTCTTCCTTGTCCCCGGTAAGAACCCATATTTGAATGCCGGCCTCTCTCATAGATACAAGACATTCCTTAATACCATCCTGAAGTTTATCCTCAACTCCAGTTACACCAAGCAGGGCCATATTATTCTCAGCCTTGTCGTATGCCTCTTGCAGAACTTGCTCACGGTTTTCTCCCAAATGAGCACGTGCCATTCTTATGTCATTAATTAGACTGGTATATTCTGAATCGGTCTTGATTTCCTTGACAGAATACACCAGAGTTCTCAGTCCAATCAGGGAAAAGTCAGTGACTTTGGTCAAAATTGAATTCTTATCTAAGTCAGTTGATCCAGAACATGCCTGTCAGATTATACAATTAACTTTTGTAAATTATTATTTCATTGAATATTGTATTGTATCATCAAAGATATTATATTTCATAATAACTCATATAAATATAATGTATATTATATTTCATATAATATACACTGTATATTATACAGTGTGTATATAAGAGTGAAGATCAAGAGAACATTTTCAACTCATTTTGAGAACTAAATTTCCATCGGTAAATACTTTTAATCAAAAGACAATGTGAAAAGAAGAGTGACAAGTACACTGTTTCTTCTTAAAAACCACGGTTCATAAATCACAAATAATTCCATTTGTACTACTAACGTCAAGCGTTCAGATATCATGGTTATTGTTACACAAAGATATGAATTATTATGAATGATGATTTATTTCTCAATAATAAATAGTTTTATCACTCTTCATTTTGCTATGAGACACGAAAGGAATCATCAATCTCACTCAGGCTTTCTATCTAGGTATCGATTAAAAATCTTTAAACTAATTTTAAGATTCTCAAGTTTTTCGAATGAGATTAATCGTAAAAGAATAGAAACTAATCAAAGTGTCTGATAAAATTTCGAACCTATTTAAAAGACTTTAAAAAGTAACCATTTAGGAAGAATCTCAATGACACTTTGAGTTGCAAATTCGATTCAGTTTACGGCATGTATTTGTAATACAAACCCTCCTCTGAAGTTGCACTTGGTGAATACTTGTCCTTTCCTTGTGACTGTAAAGGATCACTTTAATTCGCGTTAATTTCTATTGACAGTTTCAATTTCTTAAATTGGGAACGGCACAATAAACCATTGAGTTTACCAAACTCTGTTACAGTTCTGTAATTAGGGTAATTAAAGTACTATGTCTTTCATATTGAGATTCTTCCTAAATGGCGAATATTTTTATTTAGCGCACAACACCGACAAAAATAGTATCCATATGAGTATGCTGGAAATCTATATTTATGAAATAAAAAATACCCAATTGTTGTCATTCAGAGTTTAATCTATACCTTTTGCAGCTCGTTAAGGAAGATATGAAATTCGATAAGGAATTCGTGAAATTCATTAAGGAATAGTATTTTAAAATGTCATTGCCAGTTTTAAAATTCAAAATTCACTTACTCTTGGATCTGTCATGGAAGTTTCAGCTCCCTTGCTAATGACAAATTTGGAACCGTTCGGAAATCGAACAATGACCGACATTTTCTTTCGATCTGAGTTAAATTCGATGATTTCATCGATTATGTAATAATTCGATTCCAGCAACTCTTCAACAGGTTCATAATTCTTTGGAAACAACTTATTCGATATTGTAATGTAACGGGTTTTTGTACTTTCAAAAGCAATTTCTTCGTCATCATCATTACTGCGAGGTTCCTTGCCGTTTCTTCTCATGAAATCTTCCATCTGATCCTTTGTTCCGTGGTAGACTATTCCAGCTTTGTACGCAGCTTTTATTAGAGCCTCTTCGTCAGGAGACGCTGACTAGATGTGATTTTTTAAAGATCATTAACTCATAATTTTTAATATAGGAATAGAAACCCATTCAATAAACTTTTAGTTTTGCTAAATTTATGATACGCGAAATAACCTTGAGTGCTTCTTGATATATCAGAAAGAATCTAGCGACCTGGTTGATTCATGATAGAATTTTAAATCTTTAAAAAACAACACCAGTCAGAATTCTGGTTCGTAATTTTCTGATTTTTCAAATTTGCTTGAGTTTTATTTCTTGTGTATGAATGATGAAACCTTTAACGTTTTCAGATTTGAGAACTAACTCAAAAGAACCTACAGGTCATTAAAAATTTTATTTTATTGCAAAATTACAAAATGGAAAAAGATAAAAATTTATTATTGATAGGTAATAAAGGAAATCTCAAGTTTAGATTTGATTAAACTCAATTGAACATGAATCACGATCAACGTTTGCCAAGAGACAATCCCAATCGTGAGAAAGAAACCCTTCTAATCGATGATGAAATCTAATGTTAAGTTAATAGAAAGACACTTTTTTTGAATAAATCTCAGATTAGACATCAATTTATGTCTGGTTACCACTGGCAACTTGATTAGAATTTTTAAATAAATCCAGAAGAGCTTACAAAAATGAACCAATAAGAAGTGATCTATGAGAAATATCTTTTGGTATGGATTGCAAGAAGGGGATTTCTGTAACTGTTAACTTTACAGCCCCTTTTGATAATATGACGACAAGATAATAATAATAATTTGATTATAAAGCAAAATAGTATCTAAATATTCTACTATCTGGTTATATCCTACTTACCCAGGATTAGAAAAAGCCTGCTTTGGCATTGAAAGCTATAAGAAGGGCCTGTTTATGGCCTCTATTTATCCAATCTGGCCAAGTCTCTTCGATGGTACTCAATATAACTCAACAATCTCGAAAAGTACATCAACCTACAACACGTAGAATCAAAGGAAGTATTCTATTCCATTCAAAAAAATATACTCCCCAATATATAAGCAAATGAATTTGTATATTTTTCTTCTTTCAAAAGCCTTACCTGATAATTCATTGTGGTCTGGCCGCCTTCGTCAGTCTTCATATTATTCTCAACTGTATTGCATAGGGCAATGCAAATGAATAGGAAACGAATCTCTGTATCCTTTGATAAATTATTCATTGTGGTGTCTACACTGGCCGACTTGAGATAATCATCGAGAACTTCAAGGTTGATCTCTTCGCCATGAATGTTGATTGGAACGAGGTTGTTATCACAAAAGAAGTAACTCTCATCTCTATGGGCCAGGGCGAAGGCTCTAAACACCATAATGTTTTGAGTGATTGTTCCAGTCTTGTCGCTGAACAAAAATTCAACTTGGCCCAGTTGGTCAGCCAATGAGGAGGAGTTGGCAATACTCTGAATGTTTGTATTCTCATCGTACAACTTGAGGTCGTTATTTATTAAAAAGACAGTCCAGAGCTGGGCCAATTCATAGGAAATAATAATTGAGATCGGTATCAGATACGCATAGAGGATGAGTGTTATGAGGAATCTGGAGACGTAGGAAAATCTGGTTGTGGATAACCCAGAAAAGTAAGATATCTCTTTGAAAAAGGGAATGTACCGATTCGATTCGATGATCTTGAGTATAATCGATAAAATAAATAAAATGATAATCAACATGAGAATATTCGTATTGATTTGCTTCTCGGAAACACTGTATTTTCTAGATGGAGGCTTTGAGTTTAACGATAACTTGGAATTTATTCCGGAATATGCGCATAATCCAAGGATCCAGTCAGTCTTGACGAGACGAGAACCGCGTAAAAGAAGATTTTCAGACGATAAGGGAATACTCCTACCCAAGGAGTCCTTGATAGATCCATGAAATAAGGTTAAATCTTTGTCCGGTGGATTGTACTCTATGTGAAAGGATAGATTTCTATACTCTTGGGGCACTTCATAAGTACCACTGGTTGAGAAGGCTTTTGCGAGTATTTGGAATTGGGTGTCAACTGTGTTGATCTTTTTTATATTTGTTTCCCCATCCAAGTTGGCGGTGATAACACTGACAGTGGCATTTTTATTGGTCGTATAAATCGGTATTAGGTCGGCTGGAAATTCCTGATCACAATCAACTCTAATGATTCTACCGACAAAAATTTCTCTGGCCTTAATAGAAGATAGGACACACTTTCCATTCGGTTCAACAGTGACAAGTTTGAATCTTTTCTCATTGAGAATTTTGTCTCTTCTATGGCGTTTGATGTCGTCAAACGCATCCTTTATCATGGATATTGCAAAGACTATGACAACTGGTATAATGATATTATAAACATTCAATGTTGAATCAGCAAAGATGAAAAAAACCATTGTGAATATAAACCAAAAGTTGCTTATTTTCCTGAACTGTTCAATGAACGACTTTGGTAAGAATGAAAATATTGTATATCTTGAAGAAATGATCCTATTAGAAGGATATTCAGTGTAAACATTTTCATTTTTTTCTGAATGAGTAAGAGTTATATCATATGAGTGCTCATTTGCTTGAGATTTCTTTCCAAACAATTTTTCAAGAATCATCTTATCTTGAAGATGTTAAACATTACTGTAACACCTTATCAAACAAATTTTAAGTTTATTTATTTTAAATTAAAAACTTTAATTTAAAGTTATTGAATGATTCAATTTGAATCAGCCTGTTTTGAATTCAAAAATGCAAATCTTCGCAGGATTATCTTCCACAATTCATCCACTGAATGAGTATTACTGATAATTATAAACTTAATGTATTTTTATTAGTCTGATTGTTATCAAGATTACAATCATAATTTTATATTCATGCGAATAACTGAAATCTTTCAAATGGTTCAACCTTGAATTTTTTTTCAACTTTTAGCAAAATATTCAATATTGAATTATCCTCTAGATTACCGCATGCATAACCGAAATCTGTCTTTAGAATAGTCATGATACCAGAATCTCCAAATCCACATGATAAGATTAGTAATTCATTTGCATTCGTATCAGAATCTATGAGAATATATTCTGTTTCATGAAGAAATTTATCAGCGAATTCACATATTATCTTTCGATCTACCGATCCAAAATAATGAGGAATGCCGGAGTATTCAGGATTTTTGGAACTAGAAAAAATGTCTGTTATATCAAAACATTGATTATTTGACACTGCCCGATTGGAAATGTTGAAACTTGATGTTTTATCAAACGAGCTTTCGTTAGGATTGATTTTATACTCGAATAATGATTCATTAAATTCCATTAGACCATTATCTAAAAACTTTAATATCTTCTGTGGGTCAGGAGAGATGATCTTGTTGAATATTTGATAATTATGCTTGAATATAACTTCGACATTCTCATCGTCAAAGTCTGTTATAATAAATTCTTTCTCATCAAGGAATATTTTGGCAAATTCTCTGGCATGCTCCGTCTCCATAGAACCGAAATAACAATCAAAAGTCTTGTTTAGGTGGAGAAAATTATAGCTCGAACAAAAGAATTCATTGAATCTTCTTGTCGTCATATTATCACATTGACGTTACTGTCAGAATTTTCCCAAATCTGATTGGTTATTTTTGAATAACGACGTCTATGCTCATAAAAAGAATTTTTTAAATACAAATTGTATTTATATTAATAATTTTAAATCTGAAGTAATTTATTTAAAAAAAGATTTCAAGTCATCAATTCTTTCCTCCAATTTAAGCGGACTGAAAAAGGGATTGAAAAATGACGATATAAAAGGTAAAGTCATCCCAATGGCATGAAATGAGGCTGAAGGATTAAAGCCAATCACATCACCCTCAGTGCACCATATTTCTGAACCATTTAGGTAATATTTGGATCCATTGGAAAGATTATAGGGTTTCAAATAATCCTCAGTGCTGGTCTCCAAGTAAGCATTAGGAATCAAATATTCATCTTTCCTCTCGGTCTGACGATTCACGTTATTCTTCTTGTCAATCAAGACATCATCGATCTTGAGTAGGATTTTGTTGAACTCCCTTCGCCATTCATAATACTCAAGGCCAGCTTTTAGATAGTTCTCTCCGCCAAGCTCAATAACGGCACGATCGAGTTTATTATTGTACCTCTTCTTGAGCATTTGAATAATTTCATTTTGACATGCAATAATAAGGCCAAATACGAAAAGATTTATCGATGACTTTTTCGCTCTTGATCCAGGTCTTTTAGACAGGAAATAAATAATCTAAAGAGAAAATTAATGATTACAGTTTTTATTTTTTGTCCAACAAGTTTCAGAAGGGTAGACTAACTTGATAAGCGCCGTAAAAAGAGGAGATTGTAATCATTCTATACAAGACCGAGAGGTTCTTTTTAGATGGAAAATGGTTATTTTCCTTGGAAATTGAAGAATCGACTCCTAGCAGTCGTAAAAGTTCCCGCGCAATAAGAAATTTTTTCATGTCATGTGGTAGGTACAATGACAAGAGGAATTTTCGACCCAGGGGACTATCTGTTGTGAAAAGCGGCGTATTTCTGAGTTATAAAAATAAAAAAAATAAGCATTACTTCAATCGTGGTATGAAAATGTTTCGATTATGAACTTTATGAAAAATACTGAAATAATACGGTAGAACGATAGATGCATTTGTGGAAGAGCCAGTAGAGAATACATCATTAACTTCAGAATAATGAAGTTTCACACGATATTCCTTTTCATTGAGTTTAAGATCTTGACAGATTTCGCTTGAAATTTTATCATACTCAGATGAAACTTTTAGGAATGGGTTTACTATCGTCCTCTTGAGAAGTTTTTCATATTTGTCATGTAAAAAGTAAGAAGCAGCACTAGATCCGATGAAACTAATGAGGGCAATCTGTTGAGAATAATTTCGTAATATTGTGAACATTGAATTTTACTAAAGCTTAAACAAAAAATGTCATGTTTAAAATAGTTTTATTTTGTTTTAGCACGTTTTAACATAATTTCGTTCATTAGTTATATTAATTTATAACTACTTGGACTTACTTGTTAGTAGTTTCACAATGAAAAAAACATTGATTAAGTAATTATTTTTACAATTAATCTATTTGAGGGCTGATTTCTATTTTTATCAAACCATTTTATTGAATAATATTCATTTCAAAACTTGAGCACGAATTTTTGTATTTTAGAGAAAACCTGTTCAAACACACATAATATATATATTACATAGCTTGGTCGTATTTATAGATTAAAATTTTCATTTTCAAGTATTTTTGCTTGGAGAAAAAGCAAAAATATATTTCGAGATTCTATGATTTTAATTTACATATTTTTCCTTATAAAACTATGGGCAGATAATCCATCAACTTGGTTCGGAACTGCGCCTACCTGTGAAGGAAACTGGTACAAGTGTGACCCTTTTGATATGAAACTGTTGAAATTCGACGCATATGGAGACGGAAAATATTGCGTGTCTGGCTATAAGGCATTGTGCGAGCTTAAAGATCGCCCAGCAATATTTCAAAGTCAACTATCTCCTTGGCCAAATTCACGTCACGTTGACCTCAAGGTTATGAGCTATAATATATTTGAGAGACCTTGGGTCGTAACACATGATGGCCAGATTGAAAGGACATGTCGCATTCCAAGAGTTCTCAGCTCAAAATATCCAGATATCGATGTTATCGGTTTGCAGGAGAATTTTATGAGCGGCTGTGATCCCCAGATGGATTATAAGAGGATATTTCCCTTTTATGGATGGGAACATGTCTCAGAAGTGGTTGGATCTTCTGCCTCAATTAACGGCGGAGTCAGGTTTATATCAAAACATCCGCTGTATGACATTCAAACTCATATTTATTCGCATTCCACTCTGGGCACGGCTGACAAGCTGGCCTCAAAAGGGTTTATTTATGCCAAGGTAACATTCAACTTTAACGTTTTATTGTTTTTTTTTAGATTGTAAAGGAGGATATCCCAATCCACCTAATCAATACTCATCTTCAAGCACAGGAATGCGAAGCATGTGACAAGACTCGACTCGGGCAAGTTCAAGAAATTCGAGATTTTCTTGACCAAAAGAGAATTCCGAAAGATGAACCAGTCATTCTCATGGGAGATCTCAATTTCGATCTGAAACGTGATCATGAAAACGTTGAAAAGGCTATGAATATTTTAGACTTTGAAAATCTTCGGAATACTGGCCACCTAGAATACACCTATGATATTAACCGAAATGATGTTGTAGAGGCTGGCGAGAAACCTTCCTGGCTAGACTATGTGACGTATAGCAGAAAAAATAAGAAGCCATCCGATTATAAATTCGAGGCAATCGATTTGAAGGCAGAAGCTGAATTCACCTATTGTAATTCAGCTCCAATGTCGCCGTATTGGGTATTTTACAAGAGTGTTTATTGTCGAGTGGTGAAAACCACTCGGGACTTGTCAGATCATTTTCCTGTTATGGCCACTTTTACATTTAAATACGATTAGTAACACTTTTTATGCTCACTTTAGATTTTCGCCATCGGTTTTATGTCCCTAAGATATTTTTCGTATGTTTACAAATAAAGACATAATAATAATAATAATTATTATTATTCAATAACTTTTTAAATCTATGATTTGATATCCTATAAAAAAAATCGCATCTCTTCAAGGTTGTCCTGCCAATAGCCCGGATCTCAATACAATTAAGAATTTTTTTGGTATTTGGTTTCAGGTCCAGGATCTTCTGGTGATATAACCAGAAAAGTTCATATCCTTGCTGAAGACAATTTATCGAAAAAGAGGAATATATACAAAATACGTAGATATTTAATGATTTAAAAATTATTTTATGCAGAAGATGTATTATTTTATTTACTTTAATATACTCTAGTTTTTAATCTTCCAAAACCTGCTTTTATGATTAAACTTAAAAAATAGCTCATCCACGATACAAACAATCAAGTAAATGAATCTACCATAAATCAACGTTTCAAAGCAACAGATTCTAAGATGACGATTTTAAGTTTTTTTCATAATTCGTCGATAAAATTATATGTTTCCACTATTTGATTTTAGAAAATACGTAACAGAAAACATTAGTGTCTGCCTAAAATCAATTTCGAGTTTTATCCGCCAACATTTCATCTCTTAAAAATAATCTGAATTCTAAAGCTTACTTGTGAAGGGATTGACTTTGATGTGAAACAACTCTGACTCTCTCGGAGAGTCTCTACCCTCTTGGTACAGAGTTTAGAGGGTAATATCAGCTTTTTTCAATTTCAGTTCAACACACTTAAGATTGGATCTCATTTGATCTGGATTTTCTCAATCACTTCGATAGTTATATAATTTTCAATCACAGTTTTAGAAACTTGATTAAATTTGGAATCGAATCAGTGTTTTTTTGTGGAAAAGATCCAAGGATAACACAAAAAATTCAGGATCAAAGTCAAATTTTCATGTTTCACCTACTAATGGGTAAACTCGATTTTTGTCATTTTTAACCGCTTCTTTAGCGTATTTTTGCATAAATTTGCATATCAACCAACTTTATCTAAAAGAAATTCAACTTCTTTTTCTTTTTTTTTCTGGTTATTTAAGAGTATTGGTATTCTATTTCAGTATTTACTGGGCAGAGGTTGAATTATTTCTCGCTCAAAACACCTTCGATTTTACCTGCTGTTCGTGTTTAATGATGATGTAATAAACAAAATTTATTCATTGTTACATTTAATTTTCTGTTCAACTTGTGTTCTTAAGGGTTTGAAAAATAAATTTTTTTAAAGCTTTATTGTCCTAGAGAGTTTTAAAGCACCAGTTTATATAAAAGACAAGATCCTTTTTCATAAGAATATTTTCCTTACAAAAGGACTTTGAAAAATCTTTTTTATGTCAGTCTACTAGTAAGCGACTGAAAATGAAATTAAAAACAATCTTGCATGAAAACAAATTTACATTAATTTTTACTCTTATTTCTCAATACGTATTTCAGTTAAATCTTTATTTGAATAAAGATATTTTTAAAAATATCTGAATGAATGTAAGAAAATCTATCAAAATATTTACTTGAAAAGATCAAATATTTGTTTTCTTTTATTCCAGATAAAAATGTTTCAAATTTCGAAATTTTCATAGAGTTTTTTATGAAGTCTTGTTACTTAATTTTACCTGCAATTTTTATCAATCAAATTTGGGCCAATCCCCAAACATGGTTTGGGACCTCACCATCATGCGAGGGTAACTGGTACGAATGTGATCCTTTCGATATGAAATTCGTAAAGCTCGATGGCTCTGGTGATGGAAAAACCTGCTGGACCGGGTACAAGGTTCTCTGCGAATTGAAAAGTCTACAAAGAGAGCAGTCAATAGAGACGAATGATAAATCTTCGGATCAAGTTACTCTTAGCTTGGTTAGTTACAATATATTCGAAAGACCATGGGTAGCTACACATGATGGTCAATTGGAGAGAACCTGTCGTATTCCAAGGGGTAAGCAAGTTAAACTACAACCAACCAAAAACCTCTTGAACTAGATCTTTTTAGTGGAAACCTTTCTCTAAATGATTTCTGGAATTGATCTATGAAATTGTAAAATGACTTAGGTCAATGTATAAGGAACTTCTCCTGCGCCATATCTTACAGGTTCAAAAAAAAGAGATTTGATTTCTTTAACTTGAGAGATACTATCGACCCTTTTTGCAGAATTTATTTTAGAATTTATTTATTGATCATTTCAGCGCTAGCAATGCAATTTCCCGATGCTGATGTGATCGCTCTACAGGAAAATTTCATGTTTGGATGCGATTCTCAAATGAACTTCTATAAACTATTTCCCTTTTATGGATGGCCGTATGTATCTGATGTTGTTGGCTCTCATAGCTCTGTTAATGGTGGGGCAAGACTAATCTCAAAGTATCCCCTCGAAGATATTCACTTCCATGTTTATTCTGCCTCGGCGATTGGAACTGCTGACTACTTGGCAGCTAAAGGATTTATCTATTCCAAAGTAGGTCTACATGTTTCAGATTATAATCGAATTTTTCAGTAGAGAGTAGATATTTTTAACAATGAGTGTAAGTTATTAACTTGTATTTTATTAGATTACCAAGAACGGAAAAAGTTTCCACATCATAGCGACTCACTTGCAAGCTCAAGAATGTGGAGCCTGCGACGAGGCAAGGTACGCCCAAGCAAAAGAAATTCGAGCATTTCTCGACAGTAGAAATATTAGTTCAGATCAACCAGTGATACTTCTAGGTGATCTCAATGTAGATAACGTTAGGGAACGCAATAAAGTCGAAAGAATGATGAACATTCTAAACTTTGATGATTTGAGGAATACTGGCTCCCTAAAGTACTCATACGACGGTAGTTTGAATGATGTTGTAGAACCTGGCGAGGAACCCTTATGGATTGACTACGTTGCAGTCAGTAAGAAGCATAAAATGTACGATTCTGCCAACTATAGCTTTGCAGCAGTCCATTTGAAGGCTGATGAGTATTTTTCATACTGCAACACTGCCCCATTATCGCCATATTGGATTTATCAAAAGAGTGGTCTCTGTCGAGCTGTCAAGACTACTGAGAACCTTTCAGATCATTTTCCTGTACATGCTAAACTTACCTTTAAATGGTAACAAATATGGTTGCTAATAAACTTTTACTCAGAGGCTTTCATTGATTTCATATTTCAACCTTCCAATTTAAGGTTTACTAGTGTATATAACACTACCAAAGTTAAAAACTCTGAACGAGATATTCAGCAAACAGTAGTGTTTACGCAATGAGGATTCATTGAAAAAATGAATTAGTCATGAACGCACCAATTATGAGTAGACTCAAAAAATAGCCTTGGGATTCGAAGTCTTATGCAAAATGGTTCAGCATGAAAAATTGCTAGGGATATGGTTTGACTGTATCTCTCAGAGAGTTAAGGAATTTGAGTTTGATGAGCGTATTAAAAAAATACATAAATTTTTATTGATACAAAAATAGATTACATGTATAGGACACATGTTGTGGGAATAATTCAATTATCAATTGAGCTCATTATGAAATTGTCAAAATCATTTTTAACGTTATCCTCCAGAATGTGACCTATTGTCCTACGTTCCTGATGGCCAATAAAGTCCCGGAAATTTTCTTTCTCCCCTTTCGAGGTTGCTTGAAAGATGTTCTCATCCTGGATGGACATGGTCTCGGATTCACTATCAAAGTAGTTTGATTCCTTCGATTGGAGCACATCATTTAGGCAGCTGGCATCTTTTGATTCGTCCAAGGATAACACTTCTGATTTGTTCAACTTTAAGAAATAATTAAGTAAACATTTTGTTCAAACTTTAAAGTATTCTCAGCCATTTGGTCATCGAATCAAGGCTTATTCTCAAATTTGACAACTAAAAGTGAAATTCTCAAAACTTTTTGGGCTATTTTTGAGGCTAACCCAATAAATCAAAACTCTTATGATGTTACACTATTCTTCAATCTGATTAGACAAAGCGATATTTTGTTTTAGATAAACTTTTTGTAATATGGAAGAAGCCGTGTGAACACATTTGAATGCCCAATGGCTAAAAAATCTCTTCAGTATTTTCAAATAGATTTTAGATTATTTTTTTTGCCTTAATTAAAATTTTCATGTTTCAGCCTGATGATGAGGGGAATAATTCAAAGGTTGCTTACTTCATTTACAATTTTGTTGGTGAAAATTTGCTCGAAAAATATCTTTAGATTCTCAATATCATTGCTTGTCATTGTCAGATCTGGTAAGGTGAAAATATGTAAATATTACTCGCGAGCAGTGATTTCAAATTAAAATTACCCGGTTGGTCTGTTTTGTGTTTGAAATTCTCTGCCCACTTTATTGCATCCATGAGTAGCATACGAGTTTTCCACTTTTCTCGCCATTCAGCTCCGTCATACTGCTTCAACATTAACTGATATGAGTTGTAGGATTTCTGAGAGTCAAGACTTCCCATAAGATTTTCGACACTTGACTTTTGGCTGAGTTTCTTTGAGGTCCCACTAACTGACGACAAACTCTTGGCTGAGGAAAACCTCTTTGAAGAGACTAGTGAAGAAAATAAAAAATTGAATTTACTATAACAGTCTTACATGGAAAATTCTACTCAATGATATTTTCAAGCTGAAAATTTCAACCCTGATTTCAGATATGTGCTCCTTAAAAAATTCTACAATAGAGTTTTCGAGTTATTCTGTAGAAAGTGAAAACCCGATAGAGAAAAACATGAATGAGATAGAAAGACAGAAATGAAATCATCTTGTTCAGGAATAAATTTCTAACAAAAGAGTAGAAGGAAACTTCAAGTTTCTGAGCTATTTAAAGCCTAAGATGCAAATTTACCTATTCATTTCGAAAATCTTCAACTTCAATTCAATTTTATGTCTATTTAAGCACCTTGTAGGAAAGAAATCTACCTCAATTAGGATACAGTAGTCCTTGATGTATTAAAAGAGCAAATTATGTTTCTATAAAATATTTTCATTGATAAATCTCTATTTTTCAACACCTAAAAATCAGAATGAAGATAACAATCGCAGTAATTCATCAATCAAATTTATCCATCTTTACGCATTTGATACTTTTTGAGGCTCTACTCATAATTAGTTAGAATTATAAGAAAAAATTAGGGTATAATCAAATCTGACTAAAATTAGACTGTTTTTAAGCAATAAAAAAAACAGAAAATGTGAGAAATCGAAATAATATTTTCTCGACTGATTCTTGGAGCTTACAATATTCGATTTTTTGTCCAATGTTTTGATAAAACTCAATATTTTGAATAGCTAATTATACAAGGTTGGGGGATAACTTTAATCGTACAGTTTGTTACTTCAAAATCAATAGGAAAGTATTTTTTCAAATTATATTGAGATAAATATTGTTTTTTCACAATATTTTTGGGTAAGGAAACTTTTCCAGTGTATTATTTATTTAAGAAAGTACAAAATTTAACACACACTGATATTGATAGGACAGGAATCTTCCCCACCCTATCTTGGACATGTTATTTTGCCATTTCTCTCTCATAGTTTATTCCCTGTACTATTAATGTTATGATTGAATGGAAGATGTGTGGAAGCATCTTTCTATAGTGCTGTACACATTTACCCTCCCCTCCCTTTATTTTACTCATGCCCATATATATGATATTAGATTTATGGTAAGAGAAGTGTAGTATATATTATAATTATAAGATCAAAAAGTTGTACAAGGTGTGTGTGAATTCTCATTGCTTCAAACAACAAAATCTTTAGCCTACTTTGAAAAATAAGCAAAGTAGCAGGGATGTGTAATTGATTTCTATCATTCACACACTGAACAGAATCAGGTTCAACCTTAGACATCCTGACGCCCAGAAGAGTTTATTTTATCTGAATACAAAAACATGAAAATTTTTGTATTCTGTACACACAGAGAGATAGAAGTAAAAGTAAACAAATAAAAAGCTTACCATGAGAGTTCTCACGAAAAGATGATTTTTCTCATGCTTATTTATGGTTTTGGAATGGAAAATAATAACTCCATGGTGTAGTGTGTAAAATGAATAAAATCCTAAATGAGTTCTCGCATGGGAATGTGTTATTTTTTATTATACACCCACTGCTGTACTAATTATAATTACCTGATCAGCTACTTTATTAATATTTCCTTGTTCAATATTTCCATGTAAAGCTAGTTTATTTGAAAAAGGATAAGAAGATATATTATATATTACGAACTAAAGCTACAGAGTTAATAGGAAAATAGCTTTGTTCCATGATGGAATCTGAAATCTTCAATAAAAATTAGTAAAAGTAGATTTAATTGGAATATAACCAACCTTTTTCAAAAGCCTCTTCCAGACGTTTCGGTACTGAGATAGTCAAGTACCTTCTTCAGTGGATAAAATTGAAGAGAGTTCAGGTTACAAGCGTCTCATCCAATGAAGAAGATACTTGATTATCTCAGTACCGAAACGTCTGGAAGAGGCTTTGGAAAAAGGTTGGTTAGCTACAGAGTTAGTATGAAGATGAAAATTTATCTAAAATTTAGTTTACGAGTCCCATAAAAATGTTGAAATGAAAGAAAAAATTAATCTGGCCGAAATCAATTCCAAAAATGTGCGAAATTTTCGCTTTTTCAATGTTAGAACAGAAAATTTTTTATTGATTCCAGATCGAGATCAGACTTATATTAGATTTCTAAGAATTGAGAAAATATCGTTATCATCCTGGGAAATCTGATATTTATAATTATCACAAGGGGTAATTAATCAAAATTGGAAAATTCAACTTTTTCATTGAAATGATGGGTCTTTTTGTCGAATTTCGATCCCAAATGTTGGTCTTCAATTCTCTAAAATTGATAAAAATTTTGAGATCAAGCAGTGAAAAAATGGAAATTTGACGTATCTTTGAAAAGGGACCAGATTGATTTTTTCCCTGATATGTTTCCTCTAACATGGAGCTTTGTTTTTCAATTAAATTTTATAATTTACTTTTTCTATCTTCTTAGGAAGCGGGCGTAAAAATTCAAAATTAACCAGTTTCTCAAATTCCATTTACATTAACAGAAAATATGAATACATTTCTTGTACAGGAGTTTCATGTTGAAAGGAAGTACACACTTTACATTTGTCTTTGAGAAATCTCATCAGGATAAATAATAATTATTTTAATGTAAAAAGAAATTTACATGAAATACCCTGGTAACCAAAACAGGAAGTATTCCCCTTATTAAGTAGGTCATTCTCATGTACATTTGACATCGCCTTCTACACATGCGCTTTCAAATGATTACATGATAAATGAGAGAGGAGAGTAAACAAGCAATTTCGTCTTATTACTACTAAAACAGTACTACTTGAAGAGGATGGAATGGAAAATGTTTATCTCTGCAAGTCTGTAGCAAGGCATGATGTATTTTTTAATTAATACATTCCTAATTAAAGTTAAAGGCCTCTTTGAATCTGGACAAGATGCACTGACTTATAAAAGAGACTGAGGACAATTTGATGAAAATTCAAACATTAGCTTCTCTTAGAACATTTATTGACTTTCAACTTTTTCAATTTAATCATAAATTTATATAAACCAAACTTATGTATTCAGAAAAACTATTCCTATAATCTTCAACTCCCATGGCTTATATGAGCTTTTTCACTTTTCTCTCCATTGTTCCTATTTATTGGAGAGTTTTGGTTTTTTTTCAGCTAACATTTCTTCAACTTTTACTTAATCTTTCAAAATTTTTAAATTATTATTTTCATTCATCTTTTAATTTTTATCATTATCATTTTCAAAGATTAAAGTTTGAATGAAAAATAATAATTTACAATTTACAAGGAAATAGTATAAGTTAAAGAATCTAAGATGCACTACCGAATCAGAAGTACTTATGAACCATTGAGAAATGTATTTTTTCTAATTTTTAAATTAATAAAAAATGGTAAAATCTATTGATATATTTTTTTCTAGAGTAGTCCATTTATTTCTCAATGGTCATTTTGTTAGAGGTTAGAGAAAATAAAATATTCTAAAGCAGTTTCTTTTTCAAAATGAAGGAAAATGTCAAACTAAATAATCTTCGAATACTCTCGACTTGGAACCTGGTTTCAAATTACATCACGTCAAATTAATAAAGATATCAATCAATCTATATTGAAAACTCATGACTTTTCCGCTACAAACATCCCTTTGGCCAATGGGGCAAAGAGAGAGCTGAATGAAATTCATACTATGAATAAAGATGTAAGAGGGGTTTCGCTGTAATAAACATGAAAAGAAAGCTAATTTTCATTACCCAACGTGTATATATGCCTTGATAATGTCTGGAAATTACCATCTGATGACGCAAGGTAGTGTACATGCTGTGTAAAAATTACAGATTTCTTCTCTAGGAGAACTTTTTGACAATAAAAAATAGACTCTACGATGATTCATTATCCTGCTGCTGTTTTATGGGTCTGTATTAAGAAGCACGGAGAATAGGTTGCGTGTAAACAACTAGGAAAATTTGCTTAGAGAAAGTTGAAATAAAACATCTTGATTATTCTCCAATGTGAAAAATCAAATCTTCTATTAGAAATTCAATATTTATATTCTGGGGGAAAGGTGACTATACAGAAACCGAGGGAAATTAGCTAACTCACCAAAAGAATAATTTGAAAAAATTTTATTCAAATTCAATCTGACTGAAATAAGGCTATTTTTGGAATTTCAACAATACTCTCCTATTTCAATATCTTTGCGCAAAAAATTTTCATTGTTTAACCAAATACGGTTATTTGAGATTAACAACAGACAAAAATTTTCGAATTTAGCCATGGATGTTTAGAAAAATTTGCATTAGCAAGAAAAAGTTCAATTTCGGGATATTCTTGATGATTGGTTCAATCTCCCACAATAATCTCCTAATTTGTTAAACTAAACCTCTGAAATTAACAAAAACTTTGGTTTGGTTCTAAACTCATAAGGCCGGGTCTATATATATGATGTTTATCCCTCAAATATACGCTTAATTTTCTCTTATAATAATAATAATTTTGATAATGTTCAACATTATTATCGTTTAAATAAAAATTTCAAGCTTAAAGAGATTGAAAAAGTTTAAATTTTGAGGTATTATCGAAATTCCAAAAATACTCTTATTTCCGTCAGACCCATTTTTTATATTTTATCATGGGTTTCAAAAAGTATCCGTGTTACTGATATATCGGGAGAAAAATATTGAGTATTTTTATTGAAATACAAAAAAACCAAGAGTAAGTTGAAAGTTTGAAAATTCTCTCAAAGAAAAGGGAATCCCTCAAGAAGAAAGGTTTCTCAATAGTTCTTATTCTGTACAAACATAGATAAATTGACCTAAATTCTTTGCTTGTATTCATCATTTCTGGGTCGTCATACATTTTAGTAGTAAAGTGAATGCAAATACCGGGAATATCTTGGAATTGTTCATTGTAATCTTTCTGTCTTTATCTATCTACCTATTGTATTCAAAAGAAATAAACTCGCTATTGTTTCGCTATTCAAAGTAATTTTTCATTGTGGTAGGTTATTTTTCAGCTTCTATTGTTTACTATTAGTAGTAAACATGAACTACAGGGACCTACCACCTTGTCTCATCTTCTTCTTCTTGACCTACACCAATGCTGACGCTACTCAAAAGTTGGGAATGTTTAAAGCACTGAACCTGCCTTAACTTTGACCTTGTTGGGAGGTAGATTTTGCTTATCACAATGCAAAAAGGTAAATCATGAATTAATGTTTGTTAATTTTTTGATTAATTTTCATGGTGATGAATCATGGAAAAATGAGAAACAAGAATCGCTTGTCCACTACTCTGTACTAATAATAATATTAAAATTAGCGATAAATCAGCAAGCCAACTTTATTGGCCATATGTCCAACTAACTCTTATTTATGTATTTATTGTATTTTAAGTACAGAAAATAAAAACAATAAAAATACGTGATAATTGAAAAGGGCAATTTGTGTGATAGTATCTAGAATTGTTATATTTAGTTTTGAAATATTATGCACTCACCGGCTAATTTCGATAAATGTTTCGCTTTACGCTTATTCCGTGTGGTAATTCTTGTTGTAAGGGAAAGATTCTCCCCTCCTTCGTTGGTGTCATTGTCGGGTTGATGAGATTTTGATTCGCAACTGCTACTATTGGTCGTAATATTCTCGAGGGAGGAATTCCCAGCATTCCTCGATGAGATTCGCCAACTTTTCTCCTCGTCTCCGAATATCCCATCGTCCCAAAATGAAAAGGTTTCCTTTTGAGGACAAGAACTTGTCGTATCCCCTCTCAACAGACTCCCAACTAACTGGAAAAGTTTCTTCTTTGGCAAAAGGGCAATGCAAATAATCATGTTTGTCATGCAGAGTGAGAGGCCTGGAATCATGAGAATGTTTACATTTGACCTGTTCCCATTCAAGCCCCTACAATACTCGATTGATTTTTCATGGGAAAAGTTGGCATTCATCTGATGATAATATCGGCACACGTGCTCCTTGACCAGGTACTCTAGCCAAATGGGATTTTGATGTTGAGCGTAGAATAGGGGAAATAGGCCGAGTACAAGGATCAAGATCAACCATGTCAGAAGGATAGAGAAATATTTCTCTGTTGATGAATACCGTTTACCAGCATGTCTCTGGAGGTAGATAATATTAGCAATGATTGTCGACAAGATCAATAGACCAAATAGCAAGAGGGGTGCCAGGAAAAATACTAGAAAGATCTTAAAATGATACATCTGGGACGGAAAACATATTCCATTAATATAGTCACCGTCAATCTGAAATAAAATCAATTTGTTTGTTTTCATACATGAATAAAGAATGTATAATAGAGATGGATTTTGCAAAACTTATATTTATCTACTGGTTAAAATAGAAACAATGATTTTGTAATAAAAATTAACAACTTTTTCCTAATAATTTTCAATGTAGTGTAATTGAGATAAGTCTTGTATGGATCAACTATTTTATACCTAAAGCATCTTCACATTTTGTTCTTAATTCTTAAGAATCTTAACTTTTACTATTTCTTTCATAATTTGTAAATTGTTATTTTCATTCAATTAGTTAAATCTTATAATTTTTAAAGTTATACCACTGATGATGCTTTTCTAAATTATGAATTCAAGTGGATTTTTGAAGGTGAATTAAGTGTGTATTCAACTTACTGAGCCCAACGTGATGATGGTAAACGTGAGGAATATCGACAGGGTTGGAATTATAACCCGGAGTATTTCATACTTCTTCAGTAGGTATTCTTGGTGGGTAGACTTTCGAAATTTCCTCAAACTCCTCCTATGAAGACGGAGGAAGGAGAAAAGGAAAAAGGCTAACAACCACTTTAGGAATGAAATGAAGGGAAAGTAGAACAATAAAAATGTCAGCAGGCAGACTAGGGAATTGTCTGACTTTAAATTTGGCTCTGACCTCCGAAGGATCCCTTTTGAGCATGCAATATTGTTATTTTGGAATATTAGCTGTGACGAATAGCCAATCAACATTGAGAGGCAAGATATGGAAATGTACATGTGAGCCTGATAAATTGCCTTGATAATGGGCGATAGTTTCATGGAGTTGGTGAGGAAAATCTTTTTGATATAAAAATAGAGTACCTAAAGAAGGAGGAGAAATCAAATGGTAATCGTTTAGTTCACATTCAGTGAAATCAACTTACGAAAACAAGAGAGTTCATCATGGTTACGAGGATAAAGGCAGAAAAATTGATCCAGAACATAAATGTCTCGGTATTGCTAGATGGAAAGGCTTCATGACAAGGCAGGGAGCAATGGCTGAGATTTTGGAATGGAATATGGGCTTTGCTAAAGTTATTCTGAACTAAATCCCGGGGACATGGATCAGCAGATGTTTGATGCAGAAATTTCCACTTTTCCTCAATCAGAGGACACTTCTGGGGAAAGTGAGAGCAATTCCGTAGAATTTCAGGAATATTTATGAAAACTCCATCCCTGAAGAGACATTCATTGTGAATATTTTCACAAATTTCCTGATCTGGATATGAGGAGAAGAATTGAGAATCTTTTATCTGACATTGTGCCTGAGTTAAAAGACTGTGGAAAGCTTTGAGCTTTTTTGAGCATAATGGAAGAATGAGATATGATTTGTCTGAGATAAAAGTGATTTGATCAATAGAACTCTGTAAGTTCGAGGAAAAGTTGAAGAAATAACCATTGTTTGATCGTTTAGTACAGTTATCAACACTAATATAACAGGATTTTTCAATGTTGAAAGCTTGAAAATAATCCAGTATTATAATATAAATGAGGGAGAGATGCATATTTTAGTAAAAAGTTCCATCAGTGACGAGGAAAACTTTCTGAGCCTTACCAATCAATTTGAAGTATTGTACTTGTATCCATTCAAATAAAATTCTTCATTGAAATTTGTGTTTTATAGTTATAATAAGTGATTGGTAAAATTTTAAATTCAAAACTATTTATTAGGGTTTAGTCCTAAATAAAGATACATGATTCTAAGTTGAGATTCCTTATGAAATAAATATCTTAATTCAAATTCACTAATCGATGGCTACAAATAATGTAATTCGGAGCTGTCGGTTTAATTTTTTTCAACCAACAGTAATACAAATATTACTCGAATCGAAAGATTAAAATTCGATTGAATAATTTATACAAATTAAATTAACTCAAGAATTGTTACCAGTCGTGCGTTTTTCGGTCTCATTCCAATCCGATTATTTCAATAAACTCTGAAATGTATTTATAAACTCCTGAAATGAGTAGAGAACCAAGTCTTAACCTAATATTTATTTTAATTTAAAATCATTGAGTTTACAGTAGATATATATAGATCGAGAAAACTAAATTTTTCAAACAAATATGGAAAGAGCTTTCATAATAGCATTTTGCTTGATTCTTAAATCTACTCTATCACTTGAATCACCACACATTTGGTTCGGGTCTGCACCATTTTGTGGAAACCAAACTTCCAAATGTGCCGAATTAGGTTTTCAGTTTGTGGGTGAGGATCCTTACGGAGATGGTCATACTTGTTGGACTGGAAGAAAAACTTTGTGCATGTTAAATGAGCCCAAAAATACTGACAAAACTCCTAGTGATGACAAAATAATCAAATTAGTTCATTACAACGTTGATGAAAACCCAAAAGGACCCATATATTATGAGAAAATATCTGGCCTTTCAATGTCACCCGAATTGCAAAATTTGAGTTCAAAGTCATACGACGGGAGTATTGAAAGGATATGCCGCATTCCTGAGGCATTCGAGAAACATCTTTCATCCGTTGACTATATATCTTTATTTGGTATGCACTCTGAGGGTTGTGAAGGATCTGCTAATCTTGTTAAGTTATTTGATTTCTACGGTTGGAAGTACAGTTCAGGATACAATGGAGACAAATATTTTCCCAATGCTGGAATCTTAACTTTTTCTAAACATCCCATGTCAGTTAACAGCTTTGAGGTATTCAAGTCGTTGACAAAAAACGAGCCTTACCCAGTGAAAGGATACCATATTGGATGTTTCAAAAAGAATAGTGAGATTTGCGTTGTCACCGCGAATTTGGAAGAATCGAATTGTGAAATTTGTCAACGAGTGAGTTTAAATTTGGTCATTTTTAGGTTAAAGCAAGACAATTACTGGAAATTAAAAAGAGTTTAGCAAAATTGAATAGAAACGCCAGTGTAATTTTTCAAGCAAACTTGGGTATCAACTTGTTGGATGTGAAAGCTGATAAGTTTGAAAAATATATAGAATCGGTAGGAATTGAAATAGATACTGAAATCATATCCCATTCACCTACAACAAATGATTTGGTAAGAGATGATGAAGAACAATGGAACGAATATACCGGTTATATCAGAAGATTTAGAAAGCCGAAAAGGTCAAAAAGCTATGCAGTTGAGCTTACAGCAGATGAACTATTTAGTTATAAGGCAGGAAGAAGTCTCATTGAGAGTTTGATGAGGTGGAGCGAACATGGTCTAACTATGAATTTAGCCCCAAACTATCCAGTTATAACTGATATTGAATTATAATAAAAATAATTTCTCATAAAGAATCTCATTAGATTTTAATTAATTAATTAAAAAAATGAACTATTTTTGTTTTCAATGAAAATGTTTGTTTTAAATTGTACCATTCTAAAGTCTACATTTGAAATTTCCTAGTTCTTTTTGATGCCCACTGAAGAATTCCTAAGAAAGAAGATTGAACGTAAGTTTTTGACAAATTATTAATAGTTCTTCTTGCTGATGCTGATTTTGACAAGGTTACTGCTAAATCAATTCGCCAAGAACTAGAAAAGCAAACTGGTGATGATCTTACAGAACATAAAAAGTTGATTTCTGACATTATCGATTCTATAATTGATAAGAAAGCAAAAGTAATTAAAATTAATAATTCTCAGGAAGATAAAGCTTCTGTCGATGATTTCTCAGATGGTTCCTCTGAAAATGACAATGGAGTATATGATCCTGAGCCGATAAAGAAAAAGACTAAATCTGAAAATTTAGCTGAAGAACTTTCTACACAGGAAAATGGTCTGAGAAAAAGAGAACCTAAAAGGAAAACTCCAGCCAAACCTACCGGTGAAAAAAGACAGAGTGGCTTTACTAAACCTCTACAGCTTAGTGAAGAACTTGCCAGCTATCTCAAAGTTGATCAGCTTAGCAGAGCTGAAACTGTTAAAAAGATGTGGGCCATAGCTAAGGAGAAGAACATGTTTGACCCTAATAATAAACAGTTTGTTATCTGTGACGAAGACTGGCAGAATCTTTTCAAGTGTAAAAAGTTTAGAATGTTTGGCATCACCAAATATCTCTCAAAACATTTTATCACTTGATATCAGTTCTTGTTAATATTCTTTGTATATTCAATTGTGAATAAAATATTAAAATTATATTCATTCTACTTTGCCTATCTTATTAGTTTAACGCTTATTTGAACACAAATACAGGGTTAATGGTTATATTAAGTTTAATTGTGAAATTTTAAAATAACCAAGCAGTTCAAACAAGTCAACGCCATATTTGTTTTGTTTAATCATATAGATAATACAAATTTCACACATGGATGATGTTATTTTAAATATAACTAATATTCCTTTGCCTAAGTCTAATAATATTCCCAAAAGTGCACTCAAACCAAAGAAAACGCCTCAGGTTATCAAGTTTCGGAATAATCAAAAAAGACCCGTTATTAATAATATTTCTGAGTTTTCTTCAGGTATAGAGCCTCCTGTTGAAAATTCTACAATCAAAAATAATGAGCCACCCACAAAGGTTCAAAAGTTTGAAAATTTGGCTTTCAAAAAGAATGATGACGAAACTAACTTCAATAAAATTAAGAAAGCAAACAAGGCTGAGATTCCCCGAACGGTGAATCCGAACGCAGTGCTCACACTTTTCAAGTAATTTTAAATATCAATAATTTTAGAGAACCAGTCAAATTTTCCTCTGAACCCCTCTTCTCTCAAATTAAATGGGAAGATCTTGAAGATAAAATTCACCCTCATTTAATCGGAAATATTGTCAACAGAATGCAGTTCACTTCCCTGACGCATATTCAGAATATCTCTCTAGACCCTCTTCTTGAACTAAAGGATGTGTTGATCAAAGCGCAAACAGGGTCTGGTAAAACTTTAGCCTACCTAGTTCCAATGTTGAGTGATTTGATGAGGATGAAACCTGAAATTGATAGGTCAAGTGGTGTATTCTCCGTAATTATTTTGCCAACCCGTGAACTAGCCACACAAACATTCAATGTATTCTCTAGTATTAGATATGCATGTGTACGAATTGTATGTGGTCTCCTTCAAGGCGGCAAAAATAGGAAGGCAGAAAAGGCCAACCTTCGCAAAGGACTCAATGTTATAATTGGTACGCCACAGCGTATCCTTGATCATCTGATTCACACGAATAACTTTAGCCTTGAGAAAGTGAAATGGCTCATCGTAGACGAAGCTGATAGATTGCTGGAAATGAATTTTGAAAAAGATGTCAAGCAAATCGTTGAAAAGATAAATAATGCCAAGAAAATGAATCTAGAGGGAACAGATAGATTAACCACAGTCCTTCTATCGGCTACCCTGAATGAGGGAGTTCACAACCTGGCTGGTCTATTGCTCAAGGATCCTGTTAAATGCTATACAAACGATAATGCAGAAACTTTACAGATTAAACAGTCAAATGTCTCCCTTCCATCTGGCCTGAGACATTACATCCTCAAAGTTCCCACCAAGCAAAAACTTACAGCTCTAGTATCTTTTGTCCTTTTGAAATGTCGTGTAAGTTTTCCATTAGTTATCTTTTGTCTGTAGGATAAAATCTTAGTTTTCACCTTTTCGCGTATTTTTTTGAAATAATAAATAAAAATTATAATTTCAAAGTACAACAACAGAGGAGGCAAAGTCGTCATATTTATCTCAACGCAAGACTGCGTAGACTTTTATCACGACCTCTTTCAAGAGACCCTCTGTTCAACTGATGACGACTTTACAGATCCAAATGCTGCCGGGACATTAAATCTGTACCGGTTACATGGAAATATGGATGCCAAAGTGAGGAATTCAGTATTTCAAAAGTTCACAAGCTGTCCAACTGGCCTCCTCTTGACCACTGATGTAGCCAGTAGAGGCCTTGACTTATCAGATGTCTCCTGGGTTGTCCAATATCAAATAACTGGAGATGTTGCTGATTATATCCATCGAGTTGGACGTACAGCTAGAGCTGGTGGTCGAGGAAAGGCAGTTCTATTCCTCTCCCCCGAAGAAGCCGGTTACGCTGATTTATTGGTTAAACAAGCCTCTCTTGAAATTAATGAAATTAAACTCAGTGACGTCTATACAGCTGGCCTTCATCACCTCCAAAATCTTAAACAGGTTCCATTCATTAACGTAAGTTCCATTATATGCATGCTAGAATTTTTTCATTTTATTTGATATACTCAAGTATAGGAATGCAGAAGAAGAGATACGCCTAAGCCAGAGAGGAAATAATTTAGCACGCTCTAGAGTAACTCTTTATAAGATTAACGGCCGAAGCATGAGCTTTTTCAATGTTCCAAAAGGGAGGTTACATTCCAGATTCATAATCTTAAAAAGGGACGGTAATTCATTTGAAAAGAGAAATCATTCGAATCCGGGTTAAAAATAATCCATATTTCCTCAATCCTCAATCTTTTTTACGAATTCTCCTGATTAGGTTGGCGTGTCTCTTGGATGCGTTCATGAATTCCATTTAAACCTAGATAGTCGTTATGAAGTTGGCTACTTATAAGTAATAAGTAAATTATAATTATATCTATCTATTATTATAGCATTATAATTCAAAAAAGACCTCAAAATGCTTGCAATCTTTTGAAATCCAGATAATTTCGGTTACTCTTACTGGTTGGAAACAAAAGAGACATTTTTAAAAAGTGCTACTCATTATATTCTATGTAGTGGATTTTTAATAATTTCAATCTTGTTGGTGTTTAATGAACAATTATTTTTTCTTTTGAGTTCAGTTATAATCAGAGCAAGAAAATAATTAAATATGATTGTAACAATATTACATCCCTATTTTGAAATTAATTTTAATCAGCCTCTAAACATGTTGTACAATATTTTTAGGCTATGGTACTCGTGGATAAATCAATTCATTAGTTTGAATTTAGTTTATATTACTTTTGTTTCAAAAAATCTTTACATTACTTACTATAAAACTGAGACCTTTTACGACTAAATTAAGGATTTTAGAAATCATCTTGATATTTATTCGCAAAATATCTGTTGAGGATGTAAGACTTTAAAATCATCTGTAGATTATAGAAAATTCCTGTGTGTAACTCAAGACTGCAGATTTGATATTAGCCTAAATAATAGATCTGACGGAAGATTTCATAGCTCATACAAAATATTATGAGTTTTTCTCTCAGAGAAGTGGTAAAAAAATATTTTCAAATTCTTCAAAACAAAATTATGGACGAGAATTAATTTAAAACTGAGAGTGATCAAGCATAACTTTTCGAGATCACTATTAGACTAAAAGAAAAATAAATTTATTTGATATTTATTCACTTTCTTTTGTCATTTCCAGAAAACAATGAGAATCAACACAGTTGAAGATGCCGTAGCTCTTTTATCGAAAATGTTCATTTCATGTCTAGACGAGAATGAGAACCTTAGGGAGTTATCAGAACGTGCCTTCCTCTCTTACCTCAGATCCTATGCCTCATTAACTGGTGGTATGAGAGAATTTTTCCAATTCCGAAGTCTACACCTTGGCCATGTTGCCAACTGTTTCGCCCTCAAAGACGCTCCAAAGGGTATCGCCTCCAAAGTCACTGGCAAGAGAAATCCCAAAGAATTTCGTAAATTCTGTCCAGCTGAAGATAAAAATAAGATTTCTATGCTAAACAAGTTTGTCCAAGTTTTATTTCTCTTTATTCTCTTGAGCGATAATTTTTAAATTATCCAAGTTTTTCTAACGAAGCTGGTTTGAAAAAAAGACTTTGTATAAGGGATCACCAGACATGTCTCATATTTACCAGTCTCAGTAAAAACTGAATTATTTAAGATATGAATCAAAAACTCCAATCATATCAAAGTTCATCGTTTAAGCTATTTTCACACATGTCAATCTAAAGAGCGTCAGAAAGAGATTTAAATTTTTTACCTTGGTTAAAAAAAATGTAATTTGTAAGATACTATCGTGCATAGCTCTTAAACCAGAAGAGGTAGCTCAAAAGTCTCAGGCAACTATAGCTATAAACAATACTTTTGCAGATTATTTCTGCCTCTTTATTAGGTTGTGCGATAAGTAATGGTACTCCAACTTGAACAAAAATTTCATCCTCCAAAACTAATATGAATTCGAACAAATTTGGTACCATTAGGAAGATAATAAATCACTCTATTTGTTTGAACTTATTAGATATTTCTAGAATTGAAAAGCATCAATATTTTTGAGTATTTTTATTAGAAAGTTTTTCGGCAGATTGCCAGATAGGTGTATTGCTTGGGAACTGGGCCATCAGAGAACTTTCAAATGCTTAAATCTTTTTTTAAAGATTCAATTAAGCGTTCTATAGCATTCAGGTTTCATTTCGTCTTGGATAAAAATATCCGATACTCTGTAAACTCATTTCTCTTGAGGACAACACGAATCCCCATTTCGGAAAAGAAATTAAAAGTTTTTTTCAGAAGGAGCACTTTGATTTCATAGGTCATTTCCCTAATAGTCTTGATCTTGCGCCATATGATAATCCCCAATTCAAATCTCTAGAACCTTTTCTCAACCTTTTGTAATCAGTCTCATTACTTATCGCAGAACCTAGTAGAATTGTAATGCAACCAACACCAACTAAAATAGTTTGAAGTTTAAACGTTGAAATTCCAATCTAATGAGTATAGCATCTTTTACTATACCTTTTTCAGGTGAATTTCGTACAATTCAGTTTTCAATTTCGTAAAATTCCGATTGAATATTGTAAGTTTTCAAATCGTTTTCGTGTGTATAATAAATTCATTCATCAAATAAAAATATTTTCAGATGGTTTTCGTAC
>SSNU01000129.1:0-89967 GCA_012064415.1 Gyrodactylus bullatarudis
TTCTTCCACCTTTTGGCTTGGGAGTAATCATTTGAGATAGAATCCACGATCTAGCTGTCGTGTAGGGTACATCAGAATTCTGGGCGAATTCTTTCCAGTTTTTCCCTTCGGAATGGAGTTCAAGGATTTTTGCCCTCACTTTTAAATCATGCTTACGATAGATAGGCATTTTTATCAAGAGTCACATAAATCTTAACAGAGACCTCAATGAATTGATAACCAATCATATTTCGGTTATAGGTACATAATTAAAATACATGTATGAAAAATGTCACTCAATGAAAAAAAACGAAAAAGATTAATTAGTTGTACAGAAAAGATTGAAAGAAATACAAAATTAAAAAATGAGTTGTACGAAATTTATTATAAAATTATTTCTTAACCCTCAATTATCTATCCCCACACGAAATTGATTTTGTAAATTACAAAATCATTTAGTACCATTTACGAACTTCATGAAAAAAATTAACTATAATTACTGCTTATTTAATTACATACAGAATTGATTGTTTTCTTGTACAGTTTTGAATCGAAATTTTACGAAATTATTTTTTCTAAAATACGAAATAGACCTGCAAAAGGTATAGTATTCACTAGCAAGAACCATTTATAGATATTTTGAAATTTCGCATTTCTTTAAAAAAATCTATAAAATTTCTATAGATTGGAATCATTTGAAATTTATTTTATAGAATCGAAATTTTTCGCAGAATCAGAAATTTCCCGAAGCTTACTTAAGACCGGCTATTTATCTTGTAAATTGTTTAATAAAAGATTAAATTAAGTATAGGAATTGTTTGAATCATGTTGGACTCAACCACGAATTTTGAACTCTCTCGTGAATTTGGAAAATTATATAATTTTTTCAATCGAAAACTCGATGCAATAACTAATATTATCCATGAAAAAGATGTACAAATCAACTTTTTCATTAATGAAATTACTATGCTTGAACGTGAACTTGCATATATCAAAAGTTCAAGGAATAACTATTATAATACATCTATTCCGCCTCCTTGTGTTATTCCCCATAGTTCACAACATGTAATTAGTCCTGTCACTCTTTCAAGTCCACTCAATAATGTTAGTCCTCCACCTACTTTTATTTCTCATGCTCCAATCAAATTTCTCAATGATTCATCCTCACATTTCAAACCATCTAACAAAGCTCATTCAAACAGTTTGGTTGACAGAGGTCACAACGTTAATATTTTTATCGTTAAATCCATGATTGATTCAATTCGATCTTTACTTACAAATGTTTCAAAAACAGGGATGAATTTGGATCTATCTTCGTCCGAGTCGTATTTAAAAGAAACCTATCAAATTCTATTGTCAGCCACTTGATTTCTATTTGTAAAACTAAACGTCTATTCTCATGTCGGGAAATAAGCTATAAACCTAAAAACAAAACTAAAGCCACCAGCTCATCTCAAATCATTGGTGACCTTAATGTTAATCCTCTCATTGAAGACCAACCGTCAATTAACAGACAGACAGTAGCCAATTTATCAATTGCTACTAATCAAACTCATGTCTTAGACCAACCTATCACTCCTCAAGTTACACTTCATGTTCATTCAATGGATGTATCCCCTAAATCAGTTTCATCATTGGATAGTCTTATCACTGACAGCGTTCCCGTCAAACAAACTTCAAATATAAGGGCTATTTTCTCTCTATCCTCATGCTCACCGCCAACTGTATCATAAAAGCTCAACAATGAATTTCTTTTATGTTCTGATCAATCTCAAACAACTTTATCAAAGTTTTTCAAACTATTACCAATTAATCCATGCCAGTCTTTCTCTGACGATAAAGAAAACTCTCCATCTGTCATTTAGTCTTCCTCCTCCCAACGAACGTGTTAAAAATGGATCTGGCCATGATGATTCAAATGTCGATCTGGACGCTTCAGCTCAACCTGTTCTTGTCGAGAGTGAATCTGATAATATTTTTCGTTAACCATTCTGGTTTCTTTCTCCTTAATGTTCGATCTCTATTAGCTAAAAATACATACATTAAAAATATCATAGACAACCATAAGCCCTCAATTTTTTTCCTAACCGAAACCTGGCTCAACCCATTTGTTTCTGATTTCATATTAAATATTTCTGACTATATATTCCTTAGGGCCGATCGTATTGATTCCTCTGCTGGTGGTGTTGGTATTTTTATTCATGCCTCAATTAACATTATATCTTATAAAACATTTAATCACCCCTTTCAATACATATATATCAATTTTATACTTAATAACTCCCTCCACATATTTATAGTAATATATAGACCTCGAATTGGAAGCAAATATTTCATCTCGGATGATTACTTATTTGATCAAATCTACTCTAAAGTAGACTCATGTGTCAAAAAATTAACTATTCTTGGAGATTTTAATTTTCCTTGTGAAAACAATATTCCGCTCATACCTCCGCCCTTTGACAAACTATTAGCCTGTCATGGCTTGCACCAAATTGTTTCAACCCCTACGCGATCCAAAAATATATTAGACCTAATTTTTACAAACGCTTTTCATAACGCATATACTCAACCTGTGTCTTTCTCCGATGATAATATTTTATTTTTTAATTTTTCTCAATCCCATCACTCTTCCTTTTACATAAAAGAAAAAAAGGTTGTAGATTTTATAAAATTCAAAAACTTGATCCAAAAATATTCTTCTTTAATTTTTAACAAAGATAATTTCAACTATTTCCTTTTTTATTCATTGATAAAAAAATCCACACGTACTACTATCAACTCTCAAAAATTCTTTGATAGTGCGTCTAAAATAGATGAGATATCACTCAAATCATTCGAAGCGAGTGTTGCTTTCGACTTAAAATCTAACCCCCAAAAAGGCTGGCTAAATATCAACAAAGTCTTCCATAAGGAACTTCACCAACTTATCTGACGACGAATTTTGTGAAAACATCAATAATTTCTTCATCGATTCATTCAATCAACATGAAAAGATTGAACCTGTCCCTTGTACATCCTCATCTCCTATTATCTCCGTAATGGACTTAAATAGAATATTATCCTCATCTAGAAACTTAAATAGACTCGACTCTAACCATAACTCCTACAATTTATTATCTTTTTTATCCTCTCCCTTCCTCTCCCATCTATGTTACTATCTTAACAAATGTATATCTAGTTGCTACATTCCAGATGAATGGCTAATCATTAAAATAACCCCGATACCCAAATCCAAATAATATTCATATTCTGATTTAAGGTCTATCTCCTCGCTTCATATTTTCCTCTCAATAATTGATACCTATTTGTTTTACGAAATTTCAAACAGCCTACCTAAACCATTTCCGGATAAGTCCCAGCATGGTTTTCTACATGGTAAAAACACCTCTAGCAGTTTGTTGACCTACCTTAACCATTCCCTTCCTTTACTAAATCAAGGAAATTTTATTATCATGCATTACCTGGACATATCTAAAGCATTTGATAGACTTAAATTCTCGAATATTAAGAAAAAACTATTAGATCACTCAATAGACCCTCATATTATTAATTTAACAATGTATTTTCTTTGTAATCGAATACAATATGTCAAATTTAACAACACCACTAGTAACTTGGACGAAATACACTCTGGAGTCCCTCAAGGTTCCACGATCGGTCCTCTTCTCTTTAATCTTTGCTTCGCTGATATTCAGCTTCCAGAGGGTATAGAGGGTGCCCTCTTTAAATACGCAGACGACTTCGTTTTCAAGGTGACAAACTGCCTTGACATTATTAAAATAAACCATAATTTCTCTCTTAAAGATTCACTTGAGGCCATGGGGCTCTATATTAATAGAGATAAATGCAAAATAATGCTCCCAGCTGGTCTCCTTGCAACCCTCCTTGAATCGCTTCTACTTCCTGGAGAAATTGTCTCCTCCACTTCAGATCTAGGTTTCGGTTTAAATTTAAAATAAAAAATTAATCCTCTTTCGAATATCCCTAAAATAAAATCCTTAAATTTGCTAAAACCCCTAATTTAAGAATTAAAGCGTTTAAATCATTGGTACTATCCCATTTGGACTACATCTCACCATTGCTTATTAATTTAACCAAAGACCAAGCAAGAGTAATCGAGAGAATCCAAAGTGATTTTCTATATGCAATTTTCCCTGACTTAAACTCTTACAATGCCCGCATCTCATCGTCGGGTCTTAATCCATTATGGGTCCGCAGATATGCTTCTATTGTTAAACAATTCACCGAGCATTCGATTAAAATAGAACAATCCTATAACCTGAGAAATGCATCGTTTAAAAATAATTATCTTCTTGCCTTTTACAACTATCTAAATTTAATATGACTTATCAAATTGCACAAATCTATATCCAATCAAATGATCCACATGAGATCTAAAATTGACTATACTAAAACACTTTTGTATCCAGATCTTCATTATTGAGTTGTCACCAGAATAATTTTCGATTTAAATTTTCAGATTCAATTTATCACACTTATTTACATGATTTTAATTATTCATTATTTTATTTTACAGACTATAACGAGATTCACAATGTATCTAAACTTTATTTATCTTTGTACATATTTTATATTGAATTCACTTTAAATACTGAACTTATTTCTAAAAAAAAAGTACGCTCTGAAGTTCTGAGAATAAACTTATATAAATCTTGACATTAAATTTCAAGCGGACCTGTACTAATTTTTTATATATTGAAGTAAAATTTTATCCGTCTGAATGGTAAAATAAGATCGACATTCATTAATAAAATTAAATATCTAATTTAAGGCTACGACTATATGCTATGCTGGTCCTAATAAGACTCATGACGTTTGTGCTTTTGTTTATAGTCTTAAATAATAAAAAGGGCCCCTTTTACAATATACTGATGAATAAACATGCAATGAATTTGTGCTTGCTGTCATACAAGTTACATGTATATTATACATACATAGGAAAAAGGGGGCCTTTCCTTTTAGTAAGCCTTTTACATTACATAATTAAATTCAGTATATGCTAAACGCTAACATAAAATAATTTAAAGACAAAATTTGTCTGCATAATTAATCAAATATTATTTAAGGAAAGACATTTTTATAAAATGTTTATTACTACTACAGTAAAGAATCTTTTTAGTGTATAAAATTCTGCTGGTGGGATTCAAAAAAGGACTCGTGACCTCCAGGTTATGTTCCTGAGACGCAAAAGCATTCCTGTTAGTCCATCTAGGGTGATAAAGATTGCCAAAAAACTCACTCGTGACACGGGGCTTCAAGATTTCAAATGTTCGAAGCATTTCTGCAGACTTGTAATAAAGAAAGCTAATCTAAAGTTCAAGAAAGTAAGGTTTATTAATTCATCTTTAGCTCTGTGGTACAGAAATTCTAGATTTTGCTGAAATTGATGAGTTTTACGAGAATCTTCCAAACACTTTTTTTCACGAAGAACGCAACACATTCAATATGGATGAAGTCCCTTGGGTGCTTAAGGAAGCTCCTGAAAAAAGTTTACAGCCGATTGGTAAGGAAAAATTCTTTAATTAAAATCAAGGACGAACTCAAAAATCAGTGAAGGATGATCGCACTCGGTATACGGCTGTATTGATGGTTAACGCCGTTGGTTAGAAGTCAAAACTTGTAATCATCGGTAAAAGCCGTGCCCCAAGATGGCTACCGAGAAACCAAGGTAGGTTTTTTTTAATTTTAAAATTTTTATTTCACTAATTTTCTGTTTTATTTTTAAGAGCACCCCTTCATTTATGAGTCATCTGAAAATGCTTGGATGAATACTGAGATCATGTGGAGGATCTTCCAAAGATTACATCAAATGTTGGTCGAGGAAAATAGAGAAGGAATTTTGTTCATGGATGGGGTATCTTTCTATAAAACAGCTGTCAGACAATTCTCGGATCAACTGCCCAACCTAACTTTTTGCTTCTTCCCTCCTAATTCTACTCCAGTCACACAGCCAATCGACGTTGGTATTGGTCGATCCTGGAAGGCTGGATATCGTCGCAGACTCGAAGAAGAACGTTTTCGCCTTATCGACCCAGATAAAAGAAATTATGATCAGGTTGAAAAACTTTTAAGCACTTGTTGTCAAATGGCAGTTGAAGCCTGGGAAGATGTGAAGTTCATAATTCAAAAGTTGGATTAATAATTTAATTGTTGAGATTGCTCTCGGGGGGCTGAGGCTTCAGCGAGATGGGCGGCGACCTTCTTATCGAACATTGTTTTCATATCAGTCATCATGGAGGCATAACGATCAAAGGCTTCGTTCATGTTCCGGGTAACTGTTTGTAACATGTTGGCAGTTTCGTAAACAACGGGATTTGGGTGTTCGTCAAGGTCCACGGGACACTAATGGAACCTGAAAGAGAGTTGGGAATTTCAGACATATCACGTGGTTTTTCAAATCGAAAAAGACAATAATGCCTCTCCTATGCAGAGGCTTTAAACAAAAAGATATATTTTTGGATTTTACATTTTTTGTTTATAATTGATTTTCTAATTTGCTCTTTCTCAAATTAGAATAATTTTGGCGACGTTGCTTAGAAGACTGATGGATCACTACATAATATATTCTCTTCCAACTTTAGAATTTTGAATTCTAAGAATTCGACCACGATGATATTTCGTTTGGCCAAATTAGTCTCATCAATCTCAACTCTGTGACTTAAAATCTCTCGTAAATCCAATAAAAATACGATATTTATTTTTAAAAATTACTTGTCCTAGTCAAAAATAATCTTTCATAGCTCTTGAAATACTCGAAATAACTTTCCTAACTCCACATAATTCGGTTATGAAAGTGCATAACAATACAAAATAATCTCAGATCGAATTTTATATCAAAAACATTTATCAGAGCTGATATTTGCAATCAATTCATTGTTTAATCATTTCAATCTCAGAAATGAGGTCTGTTTCAGTGTCATCATCAATTATTAATGTCACAATTTTAGTTAAAACTAGCTAACCCGTACATCCTACGCTGTGTGAAAATCAGAGAAGATTCAATAGTAAAATTATGGAAATAAAAAATGGAGTGAATTTCACAATATTTTATTTAGAAGAATATGAATACATGTTACATTAATTATGTTATTATTAAAGGGTTGTTTATAAAGAGGTTAGTAAAAAATGAATTATTTATGAGATCTTTTTCTGGTGTTAGAACTTGAAGAAGATTGACCTGGCCTCTTCTCCAAACTCTTCCAGGGATGATCCGCTCCCTTTTGTGTTGAGCTCGTGTTGTCTTAAAACAAACCATTGAACAATGTGACAATTATTGGCGATATGTAGATGATACACTCCTTTTTATCAATAAAGAGAAGGATGAGAATGTATTGTTGGATATGTTCAATAAGGCTCACACAAACATGAAATTCACGATGGAAAAAGAAACGGAAGACCTTTCCTTGAAATCAACATTATAAGAACAAGCAATGGTTAAAGAACAGAACTTTTAAATTGGGAAGTCAGAGATATGCCGAACAAAACCTTAGATTGGATACCTTAAGAAGATCCAGATGCAGCAAGGAAGACAGTTAAAGAGGTTTTCAACACCAGAAATGATAAATCTGCTTCATTCTGAGTCGGAAAAATTGCTTACAAACAACCGGCAACTGTCTAGGCTCATCCACCCACGAGATGTCAACTAATTGGTGTTCGAATTTTCATGGGAATTGTACGTCTTCCAGCCTCCAAAATGTATTGGGAAAGTGAAACCAGAGTGAATCAGATCGCAGATTATATGACACGAAACCGCTATCAAAAGCTTCTGCAGAACTTGCACTTTGTTGACAACTTGAAGGTTACTCGTGAAGACCAAGCTAAAGACAAATTTTGGAAGATTCGACCTTGGCTTGTTCCAAATTTCTTGTATTAGCGGCAAGACTTCTGAGGAATTCAACTGTATTGATGAGATCATGATTCCAACTAAAGGAAAGTTTTGTCCTATTCGTCAGTACATCAAAAGAAAGCCTAATCCTTGGGGGATCAAATTTTGGGCTAGATCCTTGAAAAATTGAAAAATCCTTAAAAAAATACATATTTTTCGAGTGTTTTAGTAACTTACTGTAACTAAGAATTTGAATTGGATGTTACACGTAGTAAGATGAGTTTAAAAAATGCAACACTTTATTTGTTTCAATATACATGTATGCCGTGTATTACAGGATTTTAGGCGCGACTTATCGTGTAATTTAATTTATCCTGTATATGTGGAAAGCTCTACAAAAAAGAGATTCAACAATTCTTATGATTATTATTGGGACATTGTACCCACACTTGACAACATCACATGGTGGCATAACGCCATTGAATCATTCTGGTCGTTGAGGGACGCTCCCACAACGGACAGAGCAAAAACTGTAGCAATATCTATCTTGACTAGGCTCATAGCGAAGATCGTATTTCAGGTTATTCTTTCCGAGATCTGATTTGAATTTAAGTTCATTGAAAATAATATTTTACAATTTTTGAAAGAAATAGAAAATTAGAATATATAAGCTGAAAAACACCAAAACTTCAATAAATAGCAACAGTGAAGAGAAAAGTGAAAAAGCTCACATAGGCCAGGGTAATTGAAGGTTATAGGAATAATTTTTCTGAACACAGATTTGGCTTAAAGTGATTGAAGAATTTCTCCTTCACCCACAAATCCGTGCTGTCATCCCCCGCATTTTTATACAAGATTGAAAAATTAGAAATTAAAGCTTCGTGGTTTTCCTGTTTGATATGTCTGGTCCTTCATCTCTGTCGACTCTTTCATCTACATCATCAGACATATTGATGAATTTGTCTACAAATCTGTTGGAATAACTATTCTCGTTTAAACGTAACTTTGACTCTTCTATTTCTTTTGGCCATTCCTCTGGACTAGCAATCCTTCTTATCCTCATTCCTAGACCAATTACTAAGCCCACTTTATGAGATAGAGGACTAAAACTGGCAAAATGGAGGTATTTCCCATTATCAGTCTTCTTCTTGTAGATGTTTCTTAGAATTGACCCATCCTCCTTCCTAGTTAGTTTGACATCTAAGAAACTCAAACCTTCATTAGACTCTTTTTCCATGGTAAATTTAATATTAGGATGAAATAAATTCATCGTCTACTGAAACATTAGGTTTCATCAGAATAAAAGTGTCATCAACATATCTGATGTATAAATCAGTGAAAGTATTGATAGTTTCTGACATTTTATTAAATTCTAACCAACCTAATAAGATATCTGCTAAAAGAGGACTCAGAGGATCCCATAGCTATACCATCTTTTTGAATAAACACCTTGTTTTGAAAAGATAAAGGAACGTTCGTACAGCAAATCCTAACAAGATTTGCTATCTCATTACTCTGTAGCTCAAAACCATCATGTTCATCAATAAAAGATTTAATAACATCAAGAGTCTCATCAATAGGAACATTAGGAAATAAGGAACTGACATCTAATGAAACCATTTCATTTGAACCAATATTTAAATTTTTAACCTTATCGACAAAAGAAAAAGTATCTTTAACAACATATTAAGCATAATAAGAATGCATTGGTTTCAATACGTCGATTAACCACTTGGCTAAATTATGTTGCGAACATGACGACATATCCAAGATCGGCCGGATAGGAAAAACCTCAGGAATGATATTATCGACTATCTTGTGTGTCTTAGGATAATAAATTTACTGTGTTAATAAATTTACTTTCATCAGAAAGAAAATCTAAGCCTGCTCGATAATAATCATCCTTATACATTATAACTATCCCTTTACTGAACACGTTCGAAGACTAAGCTTGAAATTCTCTTTCATTTGCAGAAAAAATTACATTTCTATCATTCATAATAAAAAAGTTATGGGTGTTTAAATTTTGACTAAAAAAGAGCTCAATTTATTGAATGATGTTTCCAAAGTCAATGAAAAGACTGTAGATAGAATTCTCTATTGATTTTTAATTTAACATGGTGTAAGTATGAAACAATTTAACCTTAAATAGACAATTTGTGACTGAAATGTAATGCATGATTAGTAAGTAACTTTAGCTCAACTTGTAAATTAGGGGAGAGGGTGACGCATTAATTTTTCATCAAAATTTCGAAGTTTATTTTCAATAGTTTTCATACTTAATGAACGAATTTGATAGGGTTGAGTGGTACTGATCGAATCAGGAGAAAATTCTCTACAAGTTGAGACCAAAAACTAAGTGACAAAATTTGCTTAAAATATTATATTTTTAAATATAATATTTAAATATATTTGTCCTACTTCTTAGTAGATTTCAAATACGAACTCTTATTTTTGGTTGGAAAATCGGGGTGCGCACATTCCCACACACCAAAACTGGTGCACAACTGTAATTGAAAAAGAGGATTTTTGCGGTAGATTGAGAGGTAGTAACATCTGACACAGAAATAGAGTTGTGAACATAAGCAATCACTCTACCTTTATGGGGGATACCAGGAATGACGAATTCTTGAGATGGGTGACACAGTTTAAGCTATGATTCAGTAATGAGTACTAGAGATGGAGAATACTTTTGTATCAATTGTTTAAAATAGAACATCGAGTTCAAGAGAGAACTGGCGTTATATAGAATAATATTATTCAGAGCGAAAAAGCTTATTTTCTTGGGGGTCTGAACAAGACAAGACGTTTTGGTTGGGCGTTGCAAGGGTAATAGGAACATATCTCTCGACCCGAACCAACATGGCTTTTCTTCGTCAAAGGTAGAAAAACTTCAACTAATCTTATCGCATTCTTTGACAAAGCCAATGACCTTAAGGCCTTCGACAGACTGCCATTCCACATCATCCAAAATTGCCTCACCAAACTGGAGGTAAACCCATTCATCATCAACCTAACCCTAAACTTCCTCTCCAGAAGAAGTCAACACGTGTCCTTCAACAACCAATGTTCAGGTTCTTCCTCTATTTCATCTGGAGTTCCACAAGGCTCAATAATTGGTCCCAAACTATTCAACATTGTCTTCTCCTCAATCATCCCATCCAGTTCATCAGGGTTATGTTTCAAATACGCGGATGACATAGAAATACTCTGCCCCCTAACCCACGGACCCGCTGCAATCAACTCCGAACTTGAGAATCAAATCATATTTCCTCAGAAAGTTTGTACACTCCCTCATCTCGATCATGGCAGTGCTCTCCTCTCCAAAATCCCAAAAAGCACTCAAAAAAAGATTGAACGACTACAGTTTCATTTTCTCCGTTCCTGCTTGGGCCCATACTCCTACAGTGAACTTCTATCCAGATGTAATCTCATCCCAATTTGGCTAAGAAAAATAGCATTTACAATCGCCCTATTCAACAAACTACCTTCATCCCTGGAGCATAATTACAACCTCCGTCGTCAAACCGGTTTAACAATCTTCCTTCAGATACTGCCTCCCATAAGATTCAGATTTAAAGTCAACTTATTTAATTTCAAACACCAATCTATAAACCAGGTCTCAAAGAAAATTATTATTTTTGTACCAGATAATCATTATCCTTAAATAAATTATTTTCGGTAATGCTCTAGTTCTACCGGCGTATTAAACATGAGCCAATGAAAATCAAGTAGGTCCTTAAGTACAATTCTTTTCCTATTATGGCCTATTTAGATATATTCACGTGTATAATCAACCTGTTCTTGAAGTAGCCTATTCTTAATACAATTGAGTATGCTCTAGTTGAGGAACGAAGCTTTCTATCCTGTCTTTGTTTCATTTTAGTCAATCCCCATTAGATTTTTATCTTCAGAAAATACTTACAAATTTAAGATTTAAGCGATAGATTGACGAGTAATCTTCAACAGTCTTTTAATCGGCTTTCTTGATTCAGAAAACAGAGATGCCCTCTTTATAACTTCAATCAAAGAGATGTCAACATGATAATAATCAACGATGATATTGATGATGTAGATTTAGTAAATTCATTTTTTAATTTATTGTTTTAATCAAAAATTCAATTTTTACCTAAGAACTAGAAATCTCCTTTCTACCAAATTAATTTCATATTTTACTTCTACTCTTGAATATCTTTTTCAAATAGTAAATACAGTTAATTACACAGATGATTAAACGCTAGAATTACCAGAATTATATTTATACCTCTCCGCCCTGACCTCGATGACCAATAGATATCGAGAATCTCAACAACCAATCAAAATCGAGTTTTATCACTCTCACGTCTCTTCATTTTTTTCAATTCCTACTGAATTAGGTAACTAAAAAATGTTGGATTTTTTTGAATGATAGAAATGTATGATAAAAAAACTTTATTTATTGAAAGTGAAAAGTTTTTTGTTCTCAATTTTTTTCAAAATAGATGATCTTTCTAACAGACGCATAAGACCATATTTTTTTTAAACTTTAGAAAATTATAGATTAATCTCTTTTAAGAGTCGTCGATATGCACATTTGATATACTGGCATCGATAGGCTGACATACGGAGGTACAATTTGGTGGAAGGAATTTTAACTAAAAATATTAATTCATTAAGTTGAAAAAGTATATGAATAATCTAATCTCACGGTAATATTTGAAAATGCAGTCCCATCAATTGCATGACTAGGAGCATTGTCTATGAATAAAAGGATTCGTTTTCCAGACTCAACAAGTTCTGTATTCCAATCTGTGAGATATTTAAAAAATATTGGCTTGGTCATCCAACCTTTGCTTGATGATGCATAATTTAAAAGTGATATCATTGTCATCAAAACATCGGGGCTTTTTGGATTTATGGATAATTTGGAATGGACTTTTTTCCCCAGCTGCGTTAACGCATAAGACTAGTGTAACTCTATCCTTATAATCTTTATAACCGTGAGGATTTGTATTTTTTTGAGAACTTTCCGTTTGTTCATATAGAGGAAAAGAGCTGTCTCGTCAAGACTGAAAATTTGTTCAGGGTTGTAATTAGATAAAATAAGGGGCAATTCCCTGTAAGTCTTCGATCAAGTTGTCAGGAGCACTATTCGCCTCTCCGCAAGTCTAAGAAAAAGAAATAAATGGAAGAAACGATCAATCTATCAATTTTATCTAACTTTCGAAATCTTAAGTTATGTCTTTTGCAAATCCTCATGAGGTGACCATAAGAGCTCTTATAGTTTACCATATCCATTGCATCAGCGACCCCTGAGGCAAGTTCTTTAAGTTCTCGTATTCCAACTGATTCACTATTGTCTGAAAGAATTTCTTCTAGCTTTTCAATTAAAATTTCTTCAAACACCGTTGTATGGTCTCTATTTCTAGTTGAATTTAAATCAATCAAAGATTTATTTAAGCTGATTTCATTGATAGACAAATATCTTTTGATGCTAGATTTGCTCTTAAAGCATGCTTGAGAGATCTTCTTTATACTGTAACCATCTTCGTGAAGTCGTTTAGCTTCGATGCGATATTTGATTGGGAGATGTTTTGTTTTTATAGAAGAAAATCCTAGATGCAAAACAGAATGATCGATTTGCTTGACGAAAAATTGCTTAATTATTTTCTCTATAACCTTGGCATCTTGGTATTTACCACTTAGCTTCATTTTTGAAGATGAGATAAGACAAGATTCATGGGAAGATCTAAGAATTTTCTGATCGACTGGATCAATCTGTTGAAAGTTGATATTATCAATTTCGTTACGATTCAAGAAGGTTTTAGAATTCTGATTGATACTATTAATGAAAGTTCCGCATTTGAGATGTTTGATTTCTTGTCTTGTTTTTTCAATCTGTTTGAAGGTATAAATTTGACAATTTCTAAAGTCGAAAGCCAATTTTAAAATCTCTTCAATGTACAATGAATCTTCCCTTATAAACAGTAAACTCTTATGTTCCAAATTCTTGACGAACTCTCTTACCATGTGCAGAACCTGAAGACAAATTGATTCTTTCATTTGTACTTTCACTTGACTGGAAAATGAGATAGATTTTAGATTTTTACTCTACTATGAGGAATTCGGAATAGCCTTCAATGAACTTCTGTATTTGTACGCATGAAATGAAACTATTTTTATATGACAATGTACAATGTTGGAGAAGATAACACTGAGAACTGCTAGTGATGTCATTTTCAATTTTATAATGCATATTAATCGTATGATCAAGTTTAATTTTTCTTGCAAGAATCTAAAAGGGTTATTAATCATGTTTCTTACGTTCCGTTCTTTTAGGTTTTCATTCCTCATTATATCATTGACATAATTATGACTGATTTTAATGTACTGCATATTTAAGTTATTTTTACAGTCCGTGATAATCTTTATCAAATCAACTTTGTCTATTTCTATTCCATCGTTTTGCTTCAAATCAAGAACTTCTTTGATATTTTTTCGAAGAGTTTGATACCGAGATTCTCCTGGAACTTTAACTTCAAACTTTTCAACAATCCTCTTAATTGTGAGTGGTGTGACTTTAAACATCTTGGCTAAATGTCGAATCGATGTTGTTTCGTGAAGTTTTTTTATTTCATTTCTTTGCTCTGGGGTGAGTGGTTTTTTCATCGTTAAAAGCGAAAATGTGATCAGTAGGCCGGTAAAAAAAATCGACTTTTTAATTTTAAATTTCGACATTTTTATTCTTTTGAAATCGACAAAAAATCGACATGTCAATTAAAAGTAAAAAGTAAAATGTGTATTCAATAAAAAAATTTATTGATTTTCAAGATTATTATAGTAAAGCATGAAATACATTTTAAGGTTTCCAGCTTTGAATGTCTTATTCTTAGTTAAGAAATGCTTTAGCATTGAGAATGATCTCTCCACTGACTGCATTTTGAAAGCTTACTGTACATTTCAGGGCTAATGCTATTATTTTCCATTGTCAAAACGATTCTCGAATCGTTCTTAGCTAGTCTTTCTTGAATATATCTTGAAATTTGATAACGATCTTCCTTGAAGTCCAAACTAAGTATTTTTCTTGGAGCTTCTTGAAGAGATATATTAGTGGTCCCAATTATTGATATAGCATCTGCCAAACATAAGTACTGATCTTTTATCTCGACCAACTCATTGTTCAAATTAGTGTAAGATAAAGCTGATTTGACATTTTCAATTATTATCCCTTTTTCATCAACCTCGTTGAAGATAGCTCTAACGCTAGGTAAATTTTTAACGTAATAGTTGACAGCATTTAGCCAAGTTCCCCAACGTGTAACAACTGGTGCAGGCGGCATGCCTATCTCATGGAAGAGTTCTTTTCTTGATCTATTTTTGACAACAGAAGCCTTCACTGATGAAATTAAATCAATTAATACGTGAATAATTTTCCTTCACTATCATGGCACAATTATGCAACAAATTTGCATAGCATGTAATGTGAAATAGATTTTTGTGAAGAACTTTCAAAAATGTGGCGCTTTTAGTCATATAACTTGCCGCATCTGATAGAAGAACAAAATTATCATTAGATATATTGTAGTCCTTTAATACATTGTTAATACTTTGAACAATGATTTCATATCCAAGTTTATCCTTGATTTCAATTAGCTCGCACAGATAATTTTTATAAGGCTGATCTATGAGGCCAATTAGAATCGACCGTATCTTTCACCGTTTATTTGACTTTCATCTATTACAAGAAAGATTTCTTCTTGACTGACAATCTCCTTAATTCTTTCGAATTCCTCGCTGTATAATCGCGACAAATTACTTCTATAAGTTTGACTACAGGAGAGATTGACATTGAATAGCATGAATAGCTCCTTTATATACTTGTTATCAAGTTTCCTGAGACTAATTCCAGATTTGAGAAAAGCCTTTGCAACCACATACGATAAATCTCCTTTGGTAGGATTAAGTCTTGGAAGAGGTTTAATTATCGACTGCATTTGAATATGTTTACGCGAAGAACGATGCTTGTCAACATTGTCTGTCTTAGTTTTTTTAAATGATACCTTAAAGAGTTTACAAAATATATATCCTTGTTTACTGTCGATTTTTACTCATCAGAGTGCTAAGTGATTAACCTCTTGAGTGTGGTCATGATTAATGTATAATATCTGTTCAGTAAAATGAGGAAGGTTTCACTCAGGATATGTTTTACCAAGCTAACTCAGGCGCCTGCTCTGAAATTTCTCACGAGGAGATTTTCCATAAAAATGCCTATGACCTAAATAAGCTATTTATTGGACTTATTAATGACAATAAATCCTTACGAACAACTGTGTCTAATTTGGAAAGTCAAATAAGACATATTAATGGTATACTTTCAATGTATCCTATTCACAACGCATATACCAACTCTCATGTTTCTGAACATACACACAGACAATCAGTCAACAACAAGTCTGTCTACACTCACAAGCCAATCACATCTAAATTAAATGGTACTATTCACAATGTTAATGTTAGCATACCTCCTCCTTCGTCTCTACCTGTCTCTTCTATTAACAATGGGATGACTAATCAGCTCAATCAACCAATAAGATTGCAGAATAATTCATTACACAATTTCAAATCCAATAGTTATTCAAATAACTTCAACCATGTTCCTGAACCACTCTCTCGTAAACCTTCTCTTCCAGGATCTAATAAAAGAAAATCCAAAATAATCATTCATGGAAATAATTTATCTGCTAAGATAGCTCAAAATGTTATTGATTATATAAAACTGCTTGACAGAAATTACTCTGCAATCGCTGTCGAAGGTCCAATTGTTGGAAATAAAGTTGTCAATTGGAAACTACTTTCTAGCTCAAAAATTCATGGCTCCAATCTAAGTTACATTTACAACCATTTCAAGCCTTTAGGAATAACTGTCACTCGTCATTTTCCCTCAAAAATGAAAATTAAGAATGTCAAGGCTATTTCACCTGATGTTGAGAAAAGTACCAGTAAATTTCAGAAAACTGTTGCCGTCTCTCAATCCATAAGCTCTGTAAATTCCTCAGCCGAAGATATCAATTCTTCTCAAATGGAAAGGGAGATTTCTCCGTCGTATCAATCTCAAATAACTGCCAGTTCTTCCAGAAAAATTGGTTCTAACAAAAGAGATGTTTTGTCTCTCAATTTCCAGCTCTCCTCAAACGAATCGTAAAAGACATCTTTCCTTGCCTCCTAAAGTTGATGCTGATCATGGAAACAATTTCGACGTGTCCAAGGATATGATTACCGATCTTGATGATGCAACTACTCCAGTAAACTCCTCTAGATCTGATTTTGGTCTCCTTGTCAGTGTGGGTGGTGCACCTTCTCATTGTACTGAAGCAGTTGAAGATTCTGCCTCTGCCGCTAGTAGAGGTTGTGATAAAAGTTCTCTGAGCTCAAACTCTATTAATTCTTCAGTTCAACAGCCCTTTCCGTGAGTTACAAGGTTACTTTTTATTGAACAAGGTCTCTCATGTCTAAAAACTCATTTTTTCATATCTCTAATATAATCTCTTCTTAAAAGCCTCTTTTTTTATTTATTTTTTATTACTGAGACTTGGTTGAAGCCAGACAAACCTGATTCACTCTTTTACATAAATCAGTATGATCTAATTAGAGCTGATAGGATTTCTTCAACGGGTGGAGGTTTCTGTCTCTTTATTCATAATTCCATTAAAGTTAACTCCTTTAAGGTTATCACAGATCCTACTCAATTAATTTTTCTTGACACTACTTATGATAACATCTCAATCTTTCATACTAGTATATCGACCTCCCTGGAGCAGCAACTTTTTCGTTAGTGATGAAGAATTACTATCTATTATTTCGTCTTTAACTGCTAACCTAACGACTCCATTAACTATTCTTGGAGACTTTAATTTCTCTTCAATAGATAATACACCCGTTATCCCGTCTATCTTCGATAATATTATAAAATCATTCAATCTTAAACAGATAGTTAATATCCCCACTCGCTTTAATAACATTTTAGATTTAGTATTCACAAATTCTTTTCATAACTTATCAGTAAAACCTGTACCTTTTTCCGACCATAATTTAATTTATATTCAATCTGGTTCTGTTTCCCCCCATGCTAAGTTTTATTCGAATCCCAAAAAAATAGTTGACTTCAAAAAGCTGACTTTTCTTTATTGGAGATTTAAAGATTTTCTTTTTCATAATAATGAATTCAACAATTTCATCTTTAATTACATTATTAATAATTCCACTAGGGTTACCGTCAATTATTGTAAAGTGCTCTCTTCTCTTGATGATCTTAATTTAGTTTGTCTTGATTCATTCGAAGAACTTATCACTAATGATCTTAAATCTTGTCCGAGGAAAGGGTGGGCTAAATTTAAAAAGCTTTTAAATTTCAATAGGCATACTTCGATTTCAAATTTTACTCAGTTTAACGATGTAAAGTTCTGTGAGGAACTTAATGACTACTTCGTTTCTGTTTTTAATCCTCAAGAAGATATCAAGTTACTTTCACCCTCTTCCTCTGTCCCTTTTATTTCTCCTAGCCATATTAAAAGGCTCATGGCCTCGTCTAAATCTCGTTCTAGGATTGATAATAATTTCAACTCTTTTGCACTTTTAGAATCTCTTCCTGATTGCTTTCTAGTTAAATTGTCCGAGTTTTTCAATTATTGTTTTTCAAATTCCTATATTCCGGATGAATGGCTACTCATAAGTATTACTCCGATACCGAAATCTAAAAAATACTCCAATTTTGCTGATTTAAGGCCAATTTCCTCGCTTAATATTTTTCTCTCGTTATTTGATCGCTTTCTCACCGAGCTTATTTGGGACGCCCTTCCTTATCCTTTCATGGATACCACTCAACACGGCTTTTTAAGAGGTTTTAGCACTTGTTCAAACATTATTGATTTTCTTAACTATTCAATTCCTTTAAAATCTGCCGGAAAATTCTTGATTATTTATTATATTGATCTTTCTAAAGCCTTTGATCGACTTAAATTTTCTTATATAATTCAAAAACTTGTCTCTCTTGGTATAGATAACTCCATTATTAACATGATTATTATCTTTCTAACTCATAGAAAACAATCAGTAAAATTTAATGGTTTTCAAAGTACTTATAAAAATATTCACTCTGGCGTTCCTCAAGGTTCATCTCTTGGCCCTATTCTCTTTAATCTCTGTATCTCCGATATTAAGCTACCTTGTAACCTAGGGAAAATGTTTAAGTATGCTGATGATATGAAAATTGTTTTCACTGCTGACAACGCCTTCGACATTCTCAAAATTAACAATTACTTTTCTTCTCTCAAAGTTGATCTGGGTAAAATGGGTCTTGAAATAAACAGATCTAAATGCAAAATATTTTTGCCTAACGGTCTACCAAGCTCTCTTCTATCCAACTTACATCTTCCTGGGGAATTTGTTGATACGACTATTGACTTAGGATTCGAAATAACTTCATCGTTAAAAATCTCTCCGCTGTCTAAGCTAGGTCTTATCAATTCTATAATATATGTTATCAATAGATATTCTTCTTCCCGTGAGCTAAGAATTAAAGGCTTTAAATGTTATGTTCTCCCGCATTTAGATTACTTAGCTTCTCTACTCCCCCACATTACAAATTCTTGTTCCCTAACTTTGGAAAGAATTCAATATAGGTTCCTCCATGCCTGCTTTCCATCGATTGACTCTTATAATTCTCTTATTGCTTTATCTGGTCTGGACCCAGTCTGGCTTGTAAAAACCTTCAATTCACTCTCCTCGCCTGAAATTAAGAATTACTATTTAATAAACCCCTCATATTCATATGATTTCCTTCTCAAATATTACAAATATCTAGAAATTAAGTTTTCCTTAAAGGATTGTGATAACCTTTTTGATTCGAGATCTATCATTTGTCATATAAGGTCTAAGCTTGACTACACAAAATCTCTTTACTCTAATTTTCATTTGACTGAATAAGTCCTCTGATAATGAGACCTTTTATGTTCAATAAAGTTTAACCTTGTATCTGTGGGATAAACGTTTGAACTGAAGAATCAATAACTACGACTGCCATCTTCGTTCTGATTTTTAGGTTTCAAAAAATAGAGATTCATCAATGAAAATATTTTACAGAAGCATAATTTTCGAAAAAATTTTTACGCTTTTGATACTTCAAGGTCTTCTGCATCCGAATAGAGGTGGATTTTTTCCCTACGAGATGCTTAAAATTGAGTTGAAGTTGAGGATATTCGAGATAAATGGGTAAATTTTTAACTTGGACATTAGATAGCTCAGAAACTAGAGTAGTTAAGGAAAAGTTTCCTTCTACTCTTTTGTTGAGAATTTATTCCTGAACAAGATGGTGCAATTTTTGTCTCTCTATCTCATTCATGTTTTTCTCTATTGAAAAGCAAAGCACTGCAAGTCGGGTTTTCAGTTTTTACCGAATAACTCGAAAACTCTATTGTAGAATTTTTTTAAGAAGCACATATCTGAAATCAGCGAAAAATTCTCTACAAAAGTGGAAAATATTATTGAGTAGAAAAAAAATTCCGATTTGTATGACTGTGTTATCAAACAGCGATTTACAATCAATGATTTTCAATCAACAGTTTATTCTAATGATCATTCATACAAACGGAACAGAAAAATTTACCCGAAGGGTTGGATAAACATGGAAAAAATCAATCCTGACAAAATCGAAATTTATAAAAACATTCTTGGAGCTAGATAAAAGATATGGCTCAATAAAGGTCCTATCTGATATAAAAATTTTCAAAGAGTTTTCTGAAAATAATAACCTCGAAAATGTATATGATTTCCAATAAATATGTTCAACTTATAATTCATATAAGAATTATTATTATTTTTATAAATTTAAATATTAAAATTGAGAAGGATTGAGATGAAATGATATTCAAGATTAAAAAACTAGAACCATTTGCTAGGTCTATTCTGATTGGTTATTGTAACAAGGCAATATGATTGGCTAACAGTTTTGGTATAAAAAACTAACGAGAAAAAGCAGAGATGATATCTCGAGTCGTTAAGGGTGAAATTGACTGTATCCATTATATATTTAAATCTTAAATTTGTAAGTATTTTCTGAAGATAAAAATCTAATGGGGATTGACTAAAATGAAACAAAGACAGGATAGAAAGCTTCGTTCCTCAACTAGAGCATACTCAATTGTATTAAGAATAGGCTACTTCAAGAACAGGTTGATTATACACGTGAATATATCTAAATAGGCCATAATAGGAAAAGAATTGTACTTAAGGACCTACTTGATTTTCATTGGCTCATGTTTAATACGCCGGTAGAACTAGAGCATTACCGAAAATAATTTATTTAAGGATAATGATTATCTGGTACAAAAATAATAATTTTCTTTGAGACCTGGTTTATAGATTGGTGTTTGAAATTAAATAAGTTGACTTTAAATCTGAATCTTATGGGAGGCAGTATCTGAAGGAAGATTGTTAAACCGGTTTGACGACGGAGGTTGTAATTATGCTCCAGGGATGAAGGTAGTTTGTTGAATAGGGCGATTGTAAATGCTATTTTTCTTAGCCAAATTGGGATGAGATTACATCTGGATAGAAGTTCACTGTAGGAGTATGGGCCCAAGCAGGAACGGAGAAAATGAAACTGTAGTCGTTCAATCTTTTTTTGAGTGCTTTTTGGGATTTTGGAGAGGAGAGCACTGCCATGATCGAGATGAGGGAGTGTACAAACTTTCTGAGGAAATATGATTTGATTCTCAAGTTCGGAGTTGATTGCAGCGGGTCCGTGGGTTAGGGGGCAGAGTATTTCTATGTCATCCGCGTATTTGAAACATAACCCTGATGAACTGGATGGGATGATTGAGGAGAAGACAATGTTGAATAGTTTGGGACCAATTATTGAGCCTTGTGGAACTCCAGATGAAATAGAGGAAGAACCTGAACATTGGTTGTTGAAGGACACGTGTTGACTTCTTCTGGAGAGGAAGTTTAGGGTTAGGTTGATGATGAATGGGTTTACCTCCAGTTTGGTGAGGCAATTTTGGATGATGTGGAATGGCAGTCTGTCGAAGGCCTTAAGGTCATTGGCTTTGTCAAAGAATGCGATAAGATTAGTTGAAGTTTTTCTACCTTTGACGAAGAAAAGCCATGTTGGTTCGGGTCGAGAGATATGTATCTATGTACTGGAGGAAGGTGTTTATATACATATCAATGATTGATAAAAAGATGGGTAGGTTTGAGATAGGTCCAAATTCAGATGGAACCCTTGGGTTGGACACTTTTGCCATTGGAGTAATTCTGATTTTTAGCCATTCGTCAGGGATGGTACAGGATTGTAATAAGTAATTATAATAACTGGAGAGTCCGTTGAAGAAGGTGTTAGGTAGGGAGAGCAGAATAATTGGAGAGATGAGGCAGTCGTCCCGGCGTTTTTTTGAGTTCATGGTGTTAGCTTTAGTAGTATTAGAGATTGATTGAGTCTTTTGGATATTCGAGGGGGTGGGAATTGGATTGGTTAATTGGATTTTAAAAGAGTTTTGCTCATTCAAGGCGATTGTATTAGAAGTGAGGTTGTCAATTTGAGGTTTATTATTATCTGCTTTTGGGAGTTTACGTTTATCGGCCGGAATAGAGGGTGTGATTATATATAATAAGTTTATCTGGAAGCGCGATTTAAGTGGTAAAATTGTGTGCAGTAGAATTTAAAATCCAGAGCTAGATCTAAGATTATATCTGGAGAGTTGATTTAGCGTTCGGTTACTGTAGAGGGATGCTGAGGCGGCAATTCTTCGAAGCCAAAGAGGGTGCATGTTTGATAGTTCCAGGAGAGTTTTGTATGAGTGAAGTCCAAAGATCTGAGGTATATAAATTGGATTCTTTCAAGTTTTTTACTGGTTTTTTGGGGTATTTGACATAGAAGTCCAGATCCGTAATCTAAATTAGGGAGAATAACTCCTTTGAACAAAGTGAGTCGGATTTTAGATGAGATAACAAATTTTCGCAGAAAAAAGCATTTACAGTTCATTGCTTTTAGTACGATAAGGGCATGGCCTTTGGTATTGAGTTTAGAGTCGTAGTTCAACCCCAGATCATTGACGGAGTTGACTATAGCTTGATTATAGGATGGTTCAATAGGGATCTCGTTAGTAAGAGGCATGATTTTCGTTTTCGAGTGGTTAATCGATAAACCAATTCGAGAGAGGGATGATTGGATATGATTTAATTCTGTTTCAATGACATTCGTACCATTTTGGATTGGTAGGAGGATTTTAATGTCGTCTGCATATTTGAAATAGTGGACTGAGCTGCTGGATGGTTTTATATCGGAAAAAACTAGGTTGAATATGGTCGGACCAATAACAGAACTTTGAGGGACACCGGAGGTGATTTTTGTTAGGGTTGAGGATTTTCCATCCAGTGAGACGTATTGGTATCTATTAGCAAGGAAATAGAGAGTCCAATTTATTATGTAGGAATTGATACCATGATTTTTGAGGGAGTTGATAATGGCAGGGAAGGGAAGTTCATCGAATGCCTTGGCAATATCAACATACAAGGTTAGTTGATGTGCTTCTTTTCACAAAACCGTGTTGATGGGGGTCTAATATGGGCAAGTTTAATTTATACAATAGAGAGTTAATATTGATAAAGAGTGAATCTGATAAGGGAATAGTTAGTGATAAAAAACGAGAGATATCAGTAACATAATGGGGCTTATTAATATCATATGGAGATATATTCCTATTCATATAGAGAAGAATAAGGTGATCTGAGTCTTCTACAGGTTCTGCGATGATATGTTCGAGACCAATTATGTCAGTAAATAGAAGATCTAGGAACGTGTTTGAATTTGATTATTATCCCTTTTGGAGCAAATTCATTATAAATCAGGCTTGAAGTTGATTACTAATCAATGATTAGGGATACGACTGTTTGTTGATAATTTATAATAATGATTCTCGGGGTTTGAGTTGGCATTGTGGAAGGTAATTGAGAGTTTACGTTTGGGAAAGAATCCTTGGATAAATTTAGAGATGGTGTTGATGTTAAATACTGGTTTATTAATTCCATGAATGATAAGGCAGTAGTAGGAGTTGCTTGAGAGACTCCTGTAAGATTTCTGGATCTAGATGGAGTTCTATAACACAACTTGTATTATTAGCGATTTGAGCATAGGAGATTCTATGATTGTTGGTAGTGAGTTGGTCCTGTTTATGATCCTTTGTGATCTCCCTATAGGTACAGCCAAAAAACTAGAGAGAATTCAGAATGTCCATCTGTAGTGATCACAACACACAAGCACATGTTATGGCCCTCTATCTTACTAAGAATTATTTAATCTCTTTAATCTATATTTTAGAATAGAAATTTACATTTTTAAAAATTCATATAAAATATACATAGTGATCTGAGTTCATGAGAAAAAGTTTGAAAATGGGTTTCCGGGGATCATTTAGGAAAGGAAATCATATGAGGACTTGATGTTGGAAGTTAAAATGTTCCGGAGTAGAATTGAGAAAGGTCGCTTGTTACGGTTATTGTATGCAGGGGTACTTTCCTCATCTTCTAAGTCAGATAGAATAAAGGGAAGAAAGGTCAAGGACTGCTTTATAGCTGAGGGGTCCGTAACAGGACCTGAGGAACTTGAATTGGATTTGTTCGATCTTCTTGGTTGACTCATTGGTAATTCCAATTATAAGGGCTGCGCCGTAGTCAAATTTTGAGATAATGAAGCTCTTATAGACCAAGAGTTTAAGCTGGGGGCAGGTGATGAATTTCGTGATAAGATACGTTGAGTATCTGAGAGTTTTAATAAGCCCATTAACGTGAGGTTTTATCGAGAGCTTGTGATCGTAGAATAGGCCAAGATCTTTGATTTTATGCACAATAAGGTTGGCAAATTCAGGACCAATGTCAATTATTGTCGAGATTGGGTTAAGGACCATTATTTTAGTGTTGAGTTGGTTGATTTTAAGTCCGATTTCATCAAGGGAATCATTTATTTGTGTATATGATCTAGTTCTCTACGAATTTTGTCATTGGAGTAGTTGGGTATTAGTATCTTAAGGTCATTTTCGTATTTATAATAGTAGATGCCGGAAGAGGATGGCTTGATTGTGGAGAAAACTAGGATAAATAAGAGAGGACCAATAATCGATCCTTGTGGGACTCCCGAGGTAATAGAGGTTGGGGATGAAATCTGTCCGTCAAAATGGACCTCTTGTGACCTTGTTGATAGGAATTTAGTAATCCAGTTGATGACAAAGGGATTGACGTGGCAATTGAACAATGCATTTTGGATTGTTTTAAAAGGCAGTTATCGAAGGCTTTGGAGATGTCTAAGAAGATGACTAAGCAGGGGATACGTTTGTAGTTCAGGTCATCGACTTTGTTGAAGAAGGATACAGATTGGTGGTGCGTCCTTTTAAATATGGCTAAGACGAATCTCAACTGCAGCGGTACTCTACTCCAAATGTACTCCAAAACCTAATGACAAATACAATTCGAGATCTTACTACGGATACTCGATTCTCCTCATCGTCCTTCACAAGAAGATTTCAGATATTTGATAAAGAAGATATTCAGGTATTTGTATTTATTTATTCACATATGTACCAGAAAATCATAACTATTTTATTAATTTCTTCAAATAAAAATTGGTTTATATTAGTGACTAATAATTAGAGTCTATTCATTAATTACTAATTATTAGTCTAACATTAAATTTAAAAAGTTTGAATTTTAATTTCTTAAAAGAATGTAAAAACTTATTATTATTTTGAATCGAGTTTTACAATGTAAAATATTCAAATAATATTTTGATTTAAATTAAAATTTTAAAAATCTAAAAACTTTTATTAAAAATGAAGATTCATGAAAAAACCTTATCCTGCAAACCTCTCAATCATTCCGGAATATGCGATCTATTCCTTAGAATAATCAAGAACCTAATGATTTTAACAGATCATTTGTCAGATGTTAATTTTCTCTTGAAAAAGTTGGAAGAAATTCCCTCAGAATTAATTAATAGTGGAGATAAAAATGTATTGAATATGATTGATAAAGTAAAGAACCTTGAAGATCTTGAAACTGATCTGGATAAAACAAAGGAGATTAAGCAGTTTCTAATATTAATAGGAGGGACAATAAATAACCCAAAACTTGGAATTATTCTTGATGCCAGTCATCTTTTAGATGAAGATGGATGTAGAGAGTTCCGTCAAAATCAAGAAATTAAATCAATTCTTTCCCAGTTTATTTTTGATGAAAATTTTCTCGAATTATGTGATAGCTCTTCAACTAAGCCCATACACTTGATAATACGAGCTTCAAAAGATAGTAATTTTGAACTATGTAATCCTCGTCCCGAATTTAATATTCCTAAACACTGTCCTATCTATGCAATATGTCCCTCTGTATTTCGAGATGATACTATTGATCTTAATACTTTTGTTAAACCCAAGTATAACTTCTCCTACCTCTTCGAGGAATCACTTGATGATTCTGATCTAATTTGGTTTTATTTCAATAAAATTATAAAATAATTAAATACATCATCATTATCATTACCGTTTGATATAATTTCTATTTTATTAATTAAGCTTTATTTGAACGAAGTAGATTTCGGAATTTACTTCTTTGAAATTGGGACTCCCAAAAGAATCTTTGTCCTTAGGCCCTAGAACACTGCCACCCTTGGGATGTCTCCTACAATTGTCGTCATTGCTTCTTGGAATATGCTGGCCGCCGATAAATGCAGTGCACCCTACAAAAATTATTTTTGAAAAATATTCGGAAATTTCAAATTTGAATTCCAATAATTGAAAATTTCAAAAATTGATTCTGAATTCGATATAATAAAAATACTACTTTTTCGTTTGTTCGATAGATGTATTATTATTTACTTTTGTCCCTTTAAAAAATTTCAATTTTACTTTACTCAAGATTTCATGATTCATGACTCATAAGTCATGAAGTCAAAAGTTTTTGTTCAATGGCTGTTTTCAGTGCTTATTTCATACTTTGTTTGTACATGGATCCTTTTTTATTCACTCGCATTTATTCTTTGAGTGATCAGCAAAAACTATTATCCTCCTTCAGGCAATTCAAGAAACCTAAATCTTTCAATTCTACAATAATGTAGTTATTGGTTCTAATCTAAACTCCTGTTTTTATGTCGCAGATTCATTATTTTCTAATCTTGCCAATTCAACGACATTGAAAAAAAAATTAACACAAATCTCAATTTCAGATACAGAATATCCAAGTATCAAAAGATTTCATTCATTCGTCGTCGATCCTCAAGAATATAAAATAATTCTTTCTTTCTTGAACAAGCAGAAGTATACGCAAAATCTCTGTGGAAGTATTCTCAAAACTCAAAGTATTTTTAAATCAAATGGTTTTCATACAATTATTTTCAGTGCACTAAGTTCTAAAGAAATTCAGCTTTTACCAAATACTATTTCTAAATTTATTCTAAATAGTGACGTCGTCCTTAATTCAGATATAAGAATTGTTACTTCTGTCAAAAATAATCCTGATGAGCCAACAGTAATGATTGTTACTACGGAAAAAAATATTGAATACAAAATTTCATACCAAAATATGCAAGCTCAACCAAAACTATTATTTCTCGCAAATTTTCCAAGATTCAATCAGGGAGCAAACACACTCTCAAAATTCATCAGACAGAATATCGCCAAAAATACGTTGATTCATTTTCAAGTATCAAATTATTTTCTTCCTTTAAATTTTTTTGAAAAGTTGAGTAAAAATATTTTACCTTATATAGATTCAATAGGATTAAATTCACTGACTCTTATGAAGCTCAACAAATTTCTAAGAACTGGTTCTATTGAGACTTTGAATTTCGATTTGTAATATCACCTTGACCGAGGCTCTCGATAATCTAAGGGAATTATGGTCCATACTGAATGATAAATCATTACCTGCTGTTGACTCAGATAAGCGTTACATGTCGAGAATTCACGTACAAATAGAAAATTTCAATATCCTCATGATCCTCAAAAAAAACAAATGGAAAAAATACGCGCAGGCAATGAGAGAAGGAAAAACAAGAATTTTACATAAAACTGATTCTGTAATAGGGCTAATATGCGTAGCTCCTTGGTTATGTCATCACTGATGAGCTTTGATAAAAATTGTTCCAAAACGTTTCAACCCTCAAAGTTTAAACTAACCGATAACCCACAGAATTGGTTGAATGCTGATAGAAAATCGACTTACGAGATGAACTCATCGAATCCAGTCAAGTGTTGGATTGAAAAGGAACCTGAAATTCCATACATGGATGATTTTAGTGACAAATATCAAAACAAACGTCAAAGACATGAAATTAAAGAACCTTCCCCAATCATTAAGTTTTGTGTTAGTCCTCTCAAATCTTGTTACAAAATGTATGCAGAAGAGGAAATAAATATCTCAGCAGAAACGTTATCATTTCAACTTGATGATGAATAAAATTTAACATTTTTATTGCTCATTCTTAATAAATCTAATTTAGATACATAATTATTGAATATACTGTAGGGAATTTAGTAATTTAGAAACATTTATTTTCAATCAATACATTAAAAATTGGTAACCAATATATACTTTAAAGTGATTATAAAAATCAAGGAAGATATCATTCAATTATAAAAGATAAATGGATTAAGCCAAATCAATTTGATCCGTCTCCAGTAATTCAACAACCTGACTGAATGGTATGAGAAAATGTTGACCAGAAAAAGCAAGAGTCGGTACAAGAACGGGACTTTCTTCATCATTCTCCAGTAAATTAATTGTGATCTTTTTCAAGGCTTTACAATAAACATACTTTTTGCAATCTGGCCTGGTAATCATCTCAGATTCATCAAATCTAGGAAATGTGCCGGGTAAATGTTGAAGAATATTATCTGTTAAATAATCAAATAAATTTGAATGTAGAGATTGGGCAAATATAAATTCTTCTTCAGTAAGACATTCTTCTGCCTCCCCGATATAATATAATGGATGCTCTTCGATTTTTTTCAGTCTGATTCTATGATAATCAATCACTATATATTGAACTCTAGCAGTTTGCAATCTTTTAGCAAACGAAAGTATATCTAGATGACCTGTTCGCGTATATGCAGTTGGAGTATCACGTTTCACAATTTCCAAGCGCTCTTGCACGAGAGTAAAAAATTCTGATCTGGGCTTAAGAAGAACAGGAGATAATAGTTCATTTTTCCATATTCTGATTAGGTTATCCATCAGAGCTTGAGGAGTGATAAAAGTTTCTTCTTGGGATTCATGAGAAGAGTCAAGAACTTCGTCAAAATCTAACCTATCCATAACTTAAAGAGAATATCAAGTCGATGATCCGTATAATTTTATTGTAAATTATTATGAAATATTAGATCTAATATTGAGCAAAATAAAATTTTTAATTTAAATTTTAAAAATAAATTCAAATAAATAATACAATACAAACAAAATTTTGGTATTTACTTTATTCAAAAGTGTTTAAGTCAATAAACATTTTCAAATAATTTTTAATATAATGTCCATTATTATACTTATACTCAATGGCGAATAAAGAAACTGATTATATTCACAATTTGGAATGTATTGCAACTAACTGTCATCCTAATAATTGTTATGACTGTAATTTTACAGAGGAAGAATCACATAAATTCATTACTCTTCGTCCAGATTGGAGCAAAAAGTTACCAGGAAAATGTTGTAAAGGCCTAATGTGTACATATGATGTGGAAACATTTCACTTTGGATGTGCAAGTAATTCGGGACCAGATTGTATTCATTCCGAATGTTGTGATGCTCCAAGATGTAATATGGAATTGGCTCGTCCTCTAACCAAATCTAACATCATTATATTTTCAATTCTTCTTGTTATACTCTTAATTGCTGCAGTTTTCCTTATTATTGCCATATTTTTGAAACAATTCAAAAAATGTAAGTTTATTTTAGTTTAATCGAAAATATTCTACATTTAAAATATCCTAAGCTAATTACTCGGGAAGTGCAACATTATTCTCAGAACCTGATTAATGATTAAATATTTATTGTAGATCAAAAATCTCGTTATGGTGGTCATTTTACTAGATATCTTCTAGAAAACTTGAAGAATAAAAAATCTAATGAAAGTATTAGTTCACTCAATTCTATTGGCAAAGATGTGATGCTGAATAAATTCGATCCTGAAAATGTCAAAGTTATCAATCCATCAGGACCGTATGTTTCTGTGCCAGGAAAAGCATTGAATAAATTCAAATCTAAATCCTCTCCGAGTAGCAGTTTCACTAATTACTCAAGAATGACAAGTTCTACCATATTAGGCCCATCAATATCAGCTAATAATTCTTTGAAAAAAGATTTGACTGACTTTCCTGGCTCAACTCAAAAAACTTATTTACTGCACGATATGACTTGTAGTGGCTCAGGCAGTGGAAATCCACTTTTAATTGAAAGAACTGCTGCTAGACAAGTGAGTTTTTATCTTTTAACTTTGAAGCGGATTTTCTACCAGATAACCTCACGTGTAAAAAGTTCGAATGATACGGAATCTCTCAAACTATTGATATTGTCTAAGTCCAGTTTTCATGTTGTTTTAATAACCCTCGCATGGAATTTGGGGTCAAAAAGACCCCAAGGTGATTTCAATCCTCTATAAATATTTTCTCTTTTGTATGCAATTGTTTTGCAATCCTAGAACAATAATTTTTCAATCAAAAATGATGGCCTTCTTCAGTCGTCAGTCTATTATTACATGAAATAACTAAATCAGAAAAAATAATAACAGAGTCAGAATTTGGGGTCTTTTTGGTCCGATCCTTTTTTATCTTATTTTTGATTCTATGTATGGACTTTTTATCTTGTTACTAAATTTCTGATAAAGATTAAGGCGAGGACACTTTAATATTTTCAAATTAACTTTAATAAAAATGTGGATCAATATTTTTTCTGATAAAACCTCTATGCTCAAGACCTAACTAGCACCAGATTCACTGCAAATCCAGGACTAACTAAATTTTCCCGATCGTGTATTGATCCTGAAGATTTTTTCATCAATTTATTCATTGATGCCAATGTTGAATCAGCATATAGCAAATTATTCAAACAAATATATTCAACTAAAAGGTTCCAATCATTCAGAGATCCAAACAGAAGAAAAACTAAAAAAATTGGATCAGAAAAAACTTTTTCTGTGTTTATAAGCAAAAGAACATTAATCTTCAAGAATTATGAGAAGGCCTTGGTGAATGTGTACCAAAGTGTATGAATTTATAGTGACTTCTTCTGATCAACTGGAACTGGATCCGATAGGAATTACTTTCGAAGATTTCATTGGAAATTCCTAAAAAGCATACTGCCCGACTGAACAGATATTATAGTTATAACTATCGATGAACAAATTAGCTTTCCAGGTAGATGTCCAATTAGATTTTACATGTCAACTAATGAAAGAAGAAGAAATAACCTTGAAAATTCAACAGATATCAGTTTAGAAACAAGTACAATATATATGTATATGCAAGACTAAAATAGAGAGCTGGATTTGGGCTTTGAACTTTTCTATCGCTTGCTCTGGAACAAAGTTGTTGTGGAAAATGCAACATTTATATATGCGAAGGACATTTTTATGTATTTCTAAATTTCTATAAAATTATCTAAATTTTGTTGTAAAAAATCTTTTTCTTCGCTAAAACTAGTGTTGAGAGTAAGTGGGGGTCAAAATTTTGTCTACGTGATTTTTTTTTCAAATTCCATGCGAGGGTTAAAAACAAATCTAAAATATTCATTCACAAGATTCAAGATCATAAATTTATCTAGACTGCTCTGTTTGCGAAAAAAGACTTTTACCATATCGATTATTAGAGAGATTCGAGCTATTTACGACACATGAGGTTATCTGGTAGAAAATCCGCCTTAAAGTTAAAGATTTTTGGAATTTTTTTCAAAATTCGAAATTTTAAACTCAAATGCTGTAGAAAAGAGAGTCATGTCGAAAATTCTTCCTTTCTCAAATATCTCGTAAACGAGTCGATAATTTTTTATAATTTTGAGATCAAATTGATATTCTCTATAATTTCTACTTCATATGAGAAAAAAATATTTCGGATGAGGGTTAACATATATTTCCTTTCATATACTTCCAAATTTATTAATTCTGAAATATTTTTGAGTTGAGGAAATTTAGTAATAATTCTGAAATAGAAAATGAATAATTACAATCTAAAATTTTACATTGTTTTTAGAAAATAAACCTAGTAGCTAGGTGTGGTCGCAGGTTATTACTATATCCATATGAATCTAGCATTATAGAGATTGTTTTCTCTCACCTAGATGTTAGAATTCGAATAATCAAGTGTCAATTAGTTCTAACATATGGGTGTGAGAAGAAAATCTCCATCAAGTTAGAGTTCATATCGATAAAGTAATAACTAGAGCCTCAAAAAGTATTAAAATGCTTATTTTAACCAGTGATTCCCTCTGTTCTGAAAACCATTTAAAACAATAACATTTTCTATTATGGCATCAGGGTTCAAAGTCATAAAAAATGTATTATTTTGAAGATGAGGCATTAAAATAATACATTACTTCATTATAGCATGGTATTTGATTCATATCATTGATCTCAATCCTCATTTTTTGCAGTAGAGAGATGATTTTAATTATTTGTTAAGCTCAAAATTAACCACGAAAAAAATAATTTTTAAATTACCGCCATGTTTTAGTTTAGTTTCAACATTTTTCATATTTTTATTTGGTTACTTAAAAGTAGTTTATCGCGAATTTACCAAAAAATATCTTGCATAAAGTATTAAAATACTATTTTAAAATTTTTTTAGATCATAAATATCTTTTAAAGGTATTATTTTTTGAGGCTCTATTTATTACTAATAACCTTTGACCACATTTAGCTGGTAGATTGATTGTCTAAAAAAATTGTAAAATTCTAGATTATAATCATTACAAACAACCAATATGTAGGTGTTGTCAAAACTATCTTAGTGCTGAGGGATACGATATGAATGGGGGTTCTGGCCTTATGGGTAGAAGTGAAAAATTCGGTTATAATATTTAATGCTTTCAGGATCGAAGTTCCCATATTTTATAGCATTCTACACTAGAGAAGTCTCTTTCTGCTTTTGATGTTATTAGCTGTGCAGATAATAACTATACTTATAGTTATAAGAAATTTTAATCGAATCTCAATTCTAAAAGATTAATTAGCTAATTCATTGAGATAAAAATTTTGTATATGTATTCAGAAAATTTATTAATGGCTATTATCACTGATTTAAATTCAAACTCACTCAATAGGTTCAACTTCAAGAGATAGTCGGAGAAGGTAAATTTGGAGAAGTATGGCTTGGCATCTGGCAATGTGATAAGGTTGCTGCAAAAATTTTTTCGAGTCGAGATGAACGCTCCTGGGCGAGGTGAGTTTATGAAGATTTTTCATTTTATTGAAATCTATCCTTTATTAATTTTACTTTTTGAATCTTTCATAACTTCAACTTTCTGCATCTTCAATTTGATTATTTAATCCCTTCTTGGCAAATGGTTCAAAAATATATAAATCTGAAAATTTCTGTTATACTAAAAATTACGCCCCAACATAGTTTTTTATGCTGGAGTAGGTATTGCCGAGCTTCTTCGAAAACATTTGAATTTGTTGGTGAGTCGGAACTCATTTTGAGGATTTGAAGATAAGACGAGTAATTAGTGATAAAGCTTTTATTTCACCGGATCTCATCAGACTCTTACACCGGCTTGATTTATATATTAAATTAATTAACAAAAGTGTATCCTCTTATTGGTTGGTTTGAGAATGCAATTGGGGAGGGAGTGGGGTTTCTCTTGTTGTTGTGAGCAATTACGTGTTCGGTCTTCTTTTTATGTAGGAATCAATTGGTAACTGTCCACTTTCTCTTCTCCTCTTTCTGCTTGTTTTGCAGATTGCATTGGATAGTTTTTTATGAATCTTCCCGAAAAAGTTTATCTTAAAGCTATTTCGTTAAATGACCGAAATTTTTCTTATTTATTTAAAATTCTTGAAAAAACAGTTCTAATGAAATTATAAAATTAATTTCGTTTAATAAAAAATTATAGTTTTTTCAAATTTTTTATTTTTGTTCTTGCACAGTAGAAATTGATGTTAACGCATTAAAATCTATTTTATCATGTCTTGAACTTTTTATTTAATTAGTGAGAGCATTAATAATAACGGGTGTTTTTCTATTCCATTTGCATCCTGCATTCGGATAAGGAGTGGGCCTATTTGACAATATTCATGTCTAGCAGTAGCATAAAGTAATCTGATTATAAATCCGAGTTCTTGGTTGAATATCTCCTTTGCTTCCCTTGACCTTATTTTCGTGCTTATGGAATAAATTTTATATATTGAATAGTACAGACGAGAAACTCAATGGCTCAACTCAATTGATTCAAACTTATTCAAATAAAAAAGATCTCATAAAGATATTTTCAGAATTTGCTCAAAAATTATTTTTATTTAAACACTTTAAATTTTCAATGCACGATTATTTCTTTCCCGAAAATCTACGAAATTCATTATGCTCAAGTACGAAAACTATGTTCTGTTGTTTCTTTCGAGACCAATCTGAACTCCATCAGAGCTCATCTTTAGGTATAAAATTAGACATTTTCAGAAGTTTTTTTCCAATAGAAGTTATCATAAGTTCCTTCTTTACCTTTTAAAAATGGCTAAAAGAAAATTTTTAAAAATTCCATTTATACTGTTTTTTATGTATGTTATAGTGAAAATGAGGAATCATTAAATAATTGGATAGAAATCACTGGTCAAAGTGGGAAATGAGGGAAAACTAAGTGAAAATGCGAAGTGAATTTAATAATCGGTCTAAAGGGAAAGCGGTCTTAAATAAATTAGTTTTCAAGAATATTACTGAGTGTATCAAGAGTTGTATTTTGTTATCTTCAAATATTAAAAAGTTCTTCCTTGAATTAGCTTTGAACTAGCTTTAAAATAAACTAGAAATATTTCGCTCTAGGTGCTTAGGTAATATATCCCACTATTCATTAGCTTTAGAAAGTTTACCGTAGTGAATAATATGGAATCGATATGACTTTAAATTTCAACAAACCAAATTACCAACCGAAGAGATAAATACAGAGATATATATAGAAAATGAAATGTCCTCCTCCTACGAGGAATACAGAGTGTAAGACATGTATAAGAGTCTTGTTTTAAATCAGTAAATCACTATTTCTTGAAGCTAAAATAAGGTTTCAAACTGTGGAGAAGTAAATTCATAATTGCAATATTGTTTTGAGATTATGTTTATTTACAATAATAATTTAAAGAAGGATTCCTTAAAATAAATTTTGTTCATTTAAATTAATTTTTATCAAAGAAGGAAAAAAATTAACCCGGATGTGAAAATTCAGAAAACTATTGTACTTAGTATAAAGCTATGAAAGAAATGTTAATTGATAATTGAGTATCCCTAAACTAACATACTCTCACAAGTTTTTTAGACTAAATTCTTAGGAAATTACAATTTAAATAAAAAATAAACTTTTTATTTTAATTAATCTATTAATATAGTCAAAAAATTCATGTCCACTTGAGAAAATCGTTCTGCTGACACTTTCAGCGGTATGATCGACATTTTCCAACTTTTTGACAGATCTCACGGCATGTTTAATTTCTTTGATAAGTCTTTCTAGCAGGGTAATCCGGGTATAGAATTAGTCTCCAACAAAAGGAACATCATCTCTGAATAATGCCCTGCATTGAATCTGAGTTATGGCTTTTAGTACTCTCTGAGACCAACGACAGCTGCACCAATAAGTCTTCTGGCCAACATTCTTAAATCAATATTGTCTTCTGACATCAAACTAAGTAGGATTCAATCAGGATGGGCCATGAAAGAGTTGGCTTGAAGCGATGACTTAGCTATTCGCTTTATCTGCAACTGTTCGACCATTTTATCCTGTTTATCCTGACCATAATGTTAAAGAAAATTTTCGGAGCTTCCAACAATGTAGCTCTCTGATTAGCCTCAAACCAGGAGGGAACATAGACGTGCATCACAAAACCAAGTTATACAATTGCCTTTCTGGAACATCTTTGGCAACATACAATCGAAGAAATTGACAAGCTAATATCGTTCATTTGGCCATGTAGATATCTCTTAATAAACTACCAATTCAAGGCTGCGTGCTCTACCTGAAAGTATAGAAATATAATTTATAAATTACTGAGAAAAAAATATAATTTGTAAATCATTCCTTGTTTTACTAACAAAGCTATTTTATAAAGTTACATTTTCTCATGTCCCAATTTTTCGATCTGATCCTCAGCAACTGGATAGAAATATGTATTGATCCTTATAAATTTGACAACTGGACTGTTCTTGTTGACCAGAGGTAGTTGTCTACTGATTCCAGCTCTTTAAAATTGCTTGATAGTCTTTAGGTTGGATTGCGTTGAATTTATAGTGCTGTCTCAGCATCTCAACAATTTTACTTCTCAAAGTTGCCTTGCCTCTCGTTGGTCTTTCACCTGAATGAAACTTAATGGTGTTAAAAACTTCCAGATTAGTTGGAAGAGTATGGGGGAGAACATGCTTGGATGTTCAAAAAGATAATTAATCTCTTTCATTCTTTCTCTGGATATATTGGTTAAGAAATTAGAATTGAAACTTACTAAACGAAAATAATGGCGTGAATTTTGAGAGTGAGGTACGAAATTTGTTAATTTAAACAATCTCTTTGTTATATTACTGAAATTTTCATATATATATTCTTATAACTTGCATCAACCCTTTTTACTCATGGAATTATCTGGATCTCAACAGAGATCAAAGAGTTCCTTTCTCGAAATGAATTTGATTTTAAATATTACCGTTATTTTTAAATTTCAACGTTCGAATTCTGTGCGTAAAAATAATTACAATATATGAAAATTTTATAATAAAATCTGAAAACAGGATTCCCAATGAAACATTTCTAAAGTGAAATTATTTTATTGTACTGTTATGACTGTTAATAAAAGAATCATTATACATGATTTAAAAGAGTAGTAATTATGTAGTAATAAAGATTTTACTTGAACGGTTCTCATTAAACTAATACACCGAATAGATATATTTAACAAATTTAGTGATAGAATGTAAACCTCTAATTAATTCTATCAGATTTGTTCACCAAGAGAAGGGGCCAAGGAGCTAGTTAGTTGTGACCATTGTTTTCTTCTATCATATCACATGCACTAGTTTGACGAATTATAGAGATGAGATCCTTGCTTGTTTCAGGCGATTAATAGGTTTCATATCGAATGGGTGGTAAACGAAGTAAAGTTGGGTAATGGTAAAGAAAGGCTGCACAAAAATTTTCCCTGCCCCAAAATTTTTCCAAGTTCAAAAAATGTATATATAGATGTTTTCACTCCTTTTGTACCCTTCTTTGTCATGATGATGTAACCCTTTGGTTATTTATCCTACAATATTAAAATTTTCTCCTCTATAAAATGGTATAAGTATCAAAATTAGAACTCGACTAATAAGAAGAAAAGAATTTCAGAAAATCTTTTTATTTTAACAATAGGTTTTGGATTTTTTGCAATATTTGGGAAAACGTATATTTTTGAAATAATTTTTCAAAACTTTTTCTTCGTTTTAATCTAAAGTTACAATTTCAAATCACCAAATCAAATTGATTTTCTGAAATTCTATTCTTCTTATTAGTCGAGTTCTAATTTTGATACTTATACCATTTTATAGAGGAGAAAATTTTAAGCATAATTGCTCTATGAATTTTTCGAATATCTAATTCAGAATCAGAGTTATTTAACTTTGAAAAGGATAACTTTTCCAATTTTGTAGGATAAAAAACCAAGTGGTTACATCATCATGACAAAGAAGGGTACAAAAGGAGTGTGTGATTGACACATCGATATACATTTTTTGAACTTGGAAAAATTTTGGCGCAGGGAAAATTTTTGTGCAGCCTTTCTTTACCTTTAACTAAAGTTAGTTGATATGAAGTTGGGAATCTATTATTTTTACAGAAATCTCGAATTTTTCATCAAGAATTTGAATTTGTTAAAGATTTTTTGGAATCCTACTCATGTTGCCCACTTTTACCATTTGAAGAAAAAAATTCTGAAAAAAAATTATTTGGTCATTTTTCAAATTCCTATTTGGCGTTAAAATCCCATTTTTTCGAGCTTTGAGCTGAAAATTTTGGTTTGAATGTGGGAGGCTGATCGAAAGAGTTTTTTCAGGATCAAGATTTGATAATAAAGCTGAGGTAAGACTGGAGCAAACCTCACAACTTTCCATCCGAGTAGAGGGGAATATACCGTATATGCGTGTATATGCGGGGGTATATATGCGCGATAATTTATTATTTATTTTCGTCAACCATATATGAAAGTACCAATAACTTCAAGCTTTAATAAAATAGCTTCTGAAAATAGTAGAGCAACAAACGACCCATCAAATTATAGCTTTTTGAAGGCTGATTCCAATGAAATGATTCTGATCTAATAATTTTGAGAATTTAAAAAACTTTTATTTGATATAATATTCGAATTATTTATTAATCTTAAATTAATAAATATCTCAGCAATGGTTTAGGTTAATAATAATAAATAATTTAAATGCTCATTCAATTCTTGAATATTAATGTGTCAGATTGATTAAATTATAATTATCGACAGTCTCCCCATTTTCGAGAGATTTTGAATTATCGAAATTTCATTGATTTTCAAGTAGTGAAAATGATCAAAAAATTGAAATTCCGCTCCCAAACGATGATGTGGTTATGCGTAAGATCAGATTCACTTGCATTGATTTTCTTGTTTAATCTTGATCCTGAAAAAACTCTTTCGATCAGCCTCCCACATTCAAACCAATGAAAATTTATTATTTTTCATTAAAAATAATTTTTTTTCAGAATTTTTGGGCAACATGAGTAGGATTCCAAAAAATCTTTAACAAATTCAAATTCTTGATGAAAAACTCGAGATTTCTGTAAGAATCACAAATTCCCAACCTCACATCAATTAGATTTATTTTCTGAAATGAATAATATTGAGTTGCCAAAATGATATATGATAGAGATAACCCAGCGAGACTTTGAGGGTTAAAATTTCTATCGAGTATGAGGTTATTATTCAAAGAATACAAACTTGACTCATGAAATTTTCTATTGAATCTCATCCATCAAAATTTCTTATTTACTAATCAAAAAGCGTGAGCTAGAAAAAAATTTATGCATTGAATGACAAACCTAACCAGAAATAATTTCACATTATTTACTGGAGTATAAATAAGTAAATTGTGAAATACACATTATCGCCATCAACTAATATTGTAAGAACTTTTTCGTTACTTTTTAAAATATGTTTACAAGCTTTCATATCCAACAACTATTATTATATTTAAAAATTATTCTTTTAGAGAAGTGCAAATTTATGAAACAGTTATGCTTCGACATCCTAATATTCTCGGTTATATTGCCTCGGATAATAGAGATACAGGACTCTCTACAGAACTCTGGCTCATAACAGAGTATCATTGCCTTGGTAGTTTATACGAATTTTTGCTGAACGGACATTATCTTACGCCAGCAGCAATGATAAAAATGGCTAGTTCTCTCATTAATGGTCTATCTCATTTGCATCTACCGATTGTTGGTATGAAAGTGAGTCATTTGAAATTATTTCTACAAACAAATTTTTGTATTTTTTTCCAAAATTTAGTTCACTACCAATGCTCTTCACCATTATATTAATGAATTTTATTTTATAATTTAGTGTATTCCATGAAGGAGGTGGGAATGTTGGTAGGCATGCGAAACTGAATATAATAATTTATCAATAATAACCACACTCCGAATGTGTTAAAGATAAATTTTTCTCACTTGATTCTATCATAGTCTACTTAAGTTTATTGATTTTAGTGGAAATATTTTCTACTGTATTAGTAATGAAGCAACTATTTTTTCTTCTTCAATCTTAAAAATAGGACATTTATTTTTACCCTCAAATGTGCCTATTCTAGGATTGAAAAAAATCAATTGGTCTTTGGTCAAGATCTTTTTTATTTTAGCTTTTTCTTGACTATTTCTTCAAATTCTTCGATCGTTCACCGCAAATTTTATATTTTTGTAGATATGTTTGTAATTAGTTATAACTTATAAGGATCACTGCTAACTAATTCGCTAAATTGTGAATCTAATGTCCTAATATTTTAGTGATTTCATGTCAAAATAAAAATTTCAAAAATCTTGACTCAAGATCATCAAACTTTATTTTAAATTTATCTTTATTTATGAGAATTTTTAGTTAATTTTGTTATGAAATATTTTTACAATTCAATCGGTAAAAATTTCTTGATTTTTATTGTTCATTATAATGATTGATTCGATTGATTTAATTAAATTTAGCTAGATCATACGTAATTAATATACCACAAATATTAATATTGAATTTATTTATTATTTAAAAAATTCTTTTTTTGAGTCAAAACGATAATTTTTACCTTTTTATAATTCCCGGTTAGATTCCAATCTTTTTATATAGTCGCGAAATTTATGTTTTTATTATAATATATCAATAAAGGTGGATTTAATTGAAATAAAATCAAATTTCTTATTTTATACAGTAGAGATTAAAAAATGATTCCTCAATTTAACTTTTAATTTAGCCTATATAAAGATTACAATCTGGTCTATCTTTTGGGTTTTATGCATCAAGATGTCGTAAGAAGACCTGTGTGTTGAAGAATCTAGTTTGTACAAAACCTTTGATCTGGCTAAAAACTAGATAAATGAGGTCCGATGAAGATTTTGGTCTCAAGTAGTGGGTAACGGTGAGATGATTTAATACCCATTTCATCAGGGCTTTCTATTATTATAATTAGAGAATTTACTTTTAATCACTTTTTAATTTATGAAGACCAAAAGTAATACAAATTTCCAAAATCTAATCCAGAGAAATAACGTTAGATTCCTCTTAAACCTTGAAATTATAAAAAAATTTCAACTCAGATTTTGAAAAAAGGAAAAATTCACGCAAGCTCAAATTTTTAAATAATAACAACAGTGGAGAGAAAAGTGAAAAAGCTCACATTGGCCAAGGTAATTGAAGATTATAGGAATAATTCTTTAGAACACATAAATTAGGTTTATATAGGTTAATAAGAAATTTTTTCTTTCACCCATACATCTCTGCTGTCGTCATTAAGGTTTATGTATAAAACGAAAAGATTAGAAATTGAAGCTGTATGTTCTTCTTGTCTAAGATTCAAACATCAAGCGTTCAAACGCTGCCTAGTCTTCTATTTCAATTTTACGTTTTGGGATCAAGAAAAAGATTTTCTTTTTGCCTTTTTTTATTAACCTATATAAACCTAATCTATGTGCTCAAAAAAACTATTCCTATAATCTTCAATTACCTTGGCCACTTTGAGTTCTTTCACTTTTCTCTCCACTGTTGCTATTTATTGGAGAGTTTTGGTGTTTTTTCAGCTTGGATTTAATTCTTATTTTCTTTGACTTTTACTATTTCTTTCATGATTTGTAAATTATTATCTTAAATCCTTTTTGAAGAATTACCACTGATGATGCATCAAGAAATGTACATTTGGTTTTAATATATCTTCTTCCAATTTTCTAAATTATGAATATTAGTGGAATTTCGGACGTTTTTGAAAAACTACGTGAATTACTAATTCGTAATATTCTATTTTAATATAGAATTGTAATATTAATTTTTTCAGGGAAAACCAGCGATTGCCCATCGAGACTTGAAGTCTAAAAACATTCTAGTCAAGATGGACGGAGAATGTTGTATTGGAGATTTGGGATTTGCAGTTAAATATGATCCTGCAACCAACTCCGTTGATGTTCCAGATACCGAGCGTATTGGTACGAAACGTTATATGTCGCCAGAATTATTACAATCATCCAAACAACCAAATAATTCAATTGAATTCTACTTACGATCAGATATCTACAGCTGTTCTCTTGTACTCTGGGAAATTTCAGGTTCTTGTGGACTTCCTGAAGTTGGCTTTAGACCACGCTTATATCATATTCCATATCACGTAAGCTATTTAACTCAGTGTTTTAGTTTTCTAATTAACAATAAATAACCATATAATAAAATCTCTAATTAACTCAAGTTAAAAGTTTTAAGGCTATACTTATTGTACTAAATAGTTTCAATAAAGAGGAAACGCATCTACGCCTACCTATATGTTTGAATTGTTTTTTTACCAGCTTTCAACTCATAATTTATCTAATTGGCAATGGTCTGGTTCGGGAACGATGCAAAATTCTATTTCCGTTACCCATTAGCCAATGAAAATCAAGAATGCTTCTGAATACTTTTCAATTCCTATCATGGTCTATATATTCATGCGCATAATCAACCTATAATCTAAATACAATTGCGTATGCCTTAGTTAGAGAACGAATCTTACTTTAATCATCTTTATTACCTTTTTTAGCGATTGAACTGAGTGATTTGACTTAGCTGATTAAAGTCCGAATAAATGAACTGAATTAGCTTCAAAAAATTCTCACTTAAACAGGGATATCGAATACTATGTGGATTATTTTTGGCATAAATTAAATAGTAGCGTTTTCATAGGGTTGACTATAATTTTGACTAGATAATATAATTAGATCAGCTTTTTTTTCTTTATATTAAAAAAATAGAAAAATCAGCATATTGAATAAAGGAGACCTATATATTTACCTTGAACAAAATTAATAACCATATTAATCATAAATACTATTTCCAATTTATAACGAAAACATTTTATCCTAAATTTTATCTACTTAATATCTAAAGGGTCTTGTCGGTACTGATCCAAGCTTTGAAGAAATGTATAAAGTTGTTGTTGAAGAAAAGAAACGCCCCAATTTGGTAAAAATTCCATTCATGAGCAATGAGTACAGCGGAAGGGAACCCGGCTATGTCAAAGCAATCAAGTTGATGAATAAAATTATCCAAGAATGTTGGTACGAAGATCCATCTGCTCGCTTGAATGTAATGAGAGTAAAAAAATATTTGAATGAACTCAAATCACAGATCCTAGATGAAAATAACAATTACTGGAATATTTCTGACAAAAATAGTATACCAAATGCTTTTGAAAAATTACCATTTGGTGTTTTTACAGTCACTGCATTTTCACAGACGCCTAACAAGGAAGAATAATACCATGTATGAAATGAAATACAAGAAATTCAATCAGGTTCATTTCTCCCTTTCCTGTCCAGTGTCCTCCCATCTCCCTCCTGGAAATTACAGTCAAATAATGATGATGAAAATTTTATCATTTTAAATAACTATGATTAATTTCAAACTGTAGATAATTAATCACATTACAAATGCTGTTAAACTCTTACATTCATAATTATTGTAAATCGATAATTGACATTTTATTATTTACTTCAGCGAATGTTTTATTTTTATATTTAAATCTATTCATTTTGTTAAATTTCCCTCAGCCAAATGATGAGTTCATAATTACTCCTATCATACTATCATGATGAAACTTTTATCATTATAAGTTATAATTTATAACTTTCAAAAATACATTTTGTTCACACAGTGAACTTCATAGAAACTTTAACATTATTTTTCGACAAACATTGCTATAGACAGAAACATTATTGGTATGACTTCAAATCATTTGTATAAAGTATTTCAAAAATTTTTATATTATTCAAATTTATGTATATTTGTTAATCATGTTTCATATCACTAACAAATTATTATTACAAAATTATGATTTATAATTAATATTTGGATTCTTCATTAGAAATTATTCCTAAGTGAATCATCATTAACTATAATTGGTTTCAGAAGTTCTTAATCAAAACACTTATACTATACAATAAGCAATAGATTTTTATTTAATTGAAGTAAAATTAAGTATTTTAGTATTCATTAGACTGGGTCCCTATTTTTTTAAACGGTGAAAATTAAAAAATCAAATTATTTCTTAACTAAACGGGAAGCGTAGATAACGAATTTCTAGGTCTTGTAAGTCTACCAAAATCATTGTAGCTTTTAGCACTTTGACTCTAACTAATCGTATCCATACTTATAAGTTATAAGTAAGGAATAATATTAATTTGAAATAGTTGGTAAAATACCTGAAATATGAAATGAGCGTTAAAATAATGAGGGAATTTTTCTAATTATATACTATTAGTTTTGTCGTGTTTTTACAAAAAAGACGTTTTAGTGGGATTTAAAAATCTTCGCATTATCTTCTCCGAACATAATAGAACCAGTTCTGAAGTTAGGACTCTGAACCAGTTCAATAATTTTAAACAAACGATTTTTTTCATTCTATTTTAGTTTAAGAAGTTGAATTTGGTGACTAATTCAAGATACCAACAACAATGACTGTTGAACAATCCACTCTCAGATGAGAAAAATTTCCTAAAATACAATCATTCAATTGAGTTTTATCAATTTTTCTGAATTTGAAATACTTTATTCACGAAAAAAGGACTAAAAATTAATCAGTTTAACACATTAATTTTCTATCCTAACTAGGGCAACCAAAAAAGGCACTTATTTTTCAAAAAAAGGCACTTATTTAAGCTAAAAAAGGCAAAATGTAAATTAGATAGGCGAACAAAAAGGCAACTATTTTTTATTTTGGTAATATATTTTCAATTCTAATGATGATTCAATATGATATATTTTTCAATATTTTCATCTTTGAAATGTTTCTTCTCTGTTAAAAAATGATTCATTTGTGAAAAACTTCTCTCGACATCTGCGGAGCTTGGTTGAGCATTGATTATGAGATCAATTTCTTCTGGATTCAACCAGTCAATAATTCCATCGACGATTTTTAATTCACCATTAGATTCGAGGCGGTCTCTGATATATTCTTTGATTCCGGCTGGATCTTCAGAAAGCTCAATTTCACTTAAAATCCTATAGGCTTTTCCGATTGTTGCAGTAGGTGATTCCAAAAAGTCGAAGAGTTCTACTATTGGACGATAACTTTTGTGGATTTGTCTCAGAGAATTCTGCAGGGTTTTTTCTTTAACTGCTTTCTTGACTTCTTGCACTATTTTTTCATCATCTTCAAAATCATCGATGATCGACTTAACTTGTACGAGATTTTTGTAGTAGTACTCGCAAGCGTCTAGCCATGTACCCCATCGGGTTACAATAGGTCGAGGTGGGATTCCAATTTCAAAAAACAAATTTCTTCTTTCTTTGCATTTGATTATTGAAGATTTTACGCTCGATATCAATTTGTCTACTTCTTCGTAATGGTTCTTTATTTTGAGAACCGCATTGTTTAGCAAATTCGCCAAACAAGTCACATGCTGTAACTTTGGATAGGTGATTTTCAACAGGTTTCCTGCCTTTGTCATGTAACGAGCAGCATCTGATAAGAGTAGCAGGAAATTTTCAGGACGAACTTGTAGTTGACGAAGCTTAGCATCAATTAAGCGAATGATTAACTTGTGGTCCAACTTTTCTTCTACTTTCGTCACCCCGACAAGATATGAAATAGATGGCTCCTTCAACGTACCAGCAAGAATGTTGACATAGCTTGTTTTCAGGATTTCTGATTCATCTATAATTATTATTACAAAAAATTCCATTTTCTCGTTGAAGAACTTTGGAATCAGGGCCCGAGCTTTTTCATTGCTTGGAAGAGGGTGTCCGATTTCTTCGAAAATTTTGCGTAGCTTCTTGCACCGAAGTTTATGAAGAGGTATTCCAGCTTCTAGGAACGCATCGGTTATTTTCTCGTGAAACGACTTCGATTCAAATTTGATCTTCTGTTGACTCAGATTATCATTCATCAACTGGTCGACCTTCTTGGTGTTTTTTTGTCGTTCTGTGCTGGTTAAGGTGATCCTTCTTAATAGATTTTAAGTCTTTGAAGCATATTTTGCAGAAGACAGTGCCTTTAGATTTAAGTTCAAATTCACGGGGATATGAGGACACAAAAAGACTAGCCATGGAGAATTAATGATCGATCTTTTGAAAAATGATGCCTCTCTTAGTCAATTCGAAATCTCTTATTGGCTGAAAACAATCAACAAATAAGATTACATTAACTTCGGTAGCCAAGGGCTTGAAAATCAAGGAAAAATAAGCCTAGACAAGATAAGGCAAATTTATCTTATGGTACAAAAGTGTTAGAGGATTATTTTTTTGGTTTTTCAATGTTTCTCATGATTCTCAATCTCCATACAAAAAAGGCAAAAAAGGCATTTGGTTGCCTAACTAATTTAACATCAATTATTTAATAGTCATTATTAAATAGTTTTGAAAGTTTCAAATTGAAACAAAAAAATTTCTATTTTAATTCTATTTTATTTAATTTAGATTATTTCTCTATTTCTCTGAAAACCCGCAAAGAAAGAAATGTTGGTATTTCGGGAAACCTAATATGGTGTATCTACTTTAAAGTAGGCTGATGAAAATTAAATTATTTGATTTAGGCATATTTCAGCAGCCCTTGTGGGCTTATGAGACGTTGTAATCTTCTGAAATTTTTATATTCACTTCTCCTCTCATAGCTTTACTGTCCCACTTTTCTCAGAGCACTTTGGAATTAAGATTAATTTTGATGAATTGGAGAAAAATCTTTGCAAAGGCTTGATTCGAGGATTCATTTTCTCGTGCATAATCGCGTGGATTCATTATTTGTGTCTATCTATACAATCGAGGAGAGAAATCTTACTAATTTTCAAATTTTTTAAAAATAAATCTTGAATTTTCATAAAATTTTTATTTAGTTCACATAAGGTAATTTACAATAGGCTGATTTGCTCCAAAAGGAATTATAATCACACCTTTGATACCTGCCGAAAAATGAGAACCTCCTAATGCTGATACAAATAAACCTCCAAGTGATAACCTCACTTCAGATATGAATGGGCTAAACTCTACTGTAACTCTATCAATCATACCAATACCAACCACCTCAGACATTCGAATAACTCAACCCATCTCTACAGCTATCAAAACTAATGCCACTTTACCAACATCTGCCAATCTAAAAATTGATTCAAATATTAAACCTCCAGACACTCCACCCACATCATCTTTCACTTTCTCTCACACTCTATCAAATGCAAATATCAATGTACCCGCTACTAAACATCAGCCATTTAAAAGATGTCGAACGTCTCTACCAAATATTATTACAAAAAAAGCACAACGACAAAATCTGACCTAACATCACCAATAATTGCTATATCATCTCAGCCCGAAGTTCTGATGATAAACGTCTCCAAAAAAATCTACATCTCTCAATATGCCTTATATATAATCCGCCTCCTGCTTCATCAATCTCCGAAACACACATTACTAATTTCTTATCAGTGATAAGTTATCACTAGGGCGGTCACAAAATAGCATTTTTTCAGAAAAAATAGCACAATTTTCAAAAAATATAGCATTTTTATAGCATATGAAAATATTTTATATACTACTTATAAGTAAATTATAAAAAATATATTTTTCGTTTTGGAAGAAGACAGAACATTGCGTCCAAACGTGTGATCAGACATTTAATTATGAAACGAATGAGGTTAAATAATATCCCAAGCTAAAAATTTTTCTTTGACCAAATAAAAACCTCTAGAACACGGCCTTATTACAAGATTGAGAAGCTTCAGAAACAGCTTAATTCAAATAAAGAGATGATAGTAATCAAGAAAAATAAGATTTGTCTCATGTTACCATTTATCTGGCAAGGGTTTAGCCCGGAGAAATAGCAAAAAATAGCAATTAATTAGTAGAAAAATAGCATTCGATTTTGAATAGCAGAAAAATAGCAAAATTATTTTTTTGAGGAATTATCCTTGATGCTCAAGAGTGTTAATTTCAAAAATCTTATTAAATTTCTAGCAACATATCAAAAATAGCAAAGATAGCATTTTGACCGCCCTAGTTATCACTCATTCATCTACTGAAGGATGACAAAATAATATGCGGTGATTTGAACAGACCTTATTAGTAATAATAAGTTATTAGTAATAACTTATTACACACCGGATAAGATGGATTTTTCCTCTCCTTTATTTGACTTGGCAAATTCAATGAATCTAGAACAAATAATTCAATTCCTATTAAGAGAATCAAGCTTCCTTGATCTCGTTTTCACTAACCTTAATTATCTACTCAACTCAAACTATGTTAAACTTCAATCCTTGGATCATAATGCATTAATACTGTCAAACTCGCAAGCAACAAACAGCTATGATCCCTCTATCCCGCATTTTGTCACCTCCTTTTCAAGTTTTAGACAGATTCATTTCCACTCTGATCAATTATTCAATCCGGATTCCGATTTATTCCTCCAATTATTACAAAAATGCACAAGAATATCTAATAAGTTATTACTAATAACAGTCTTTTATCGTATCAACTCCCAGATCAAATCATTTTTGAAAACTTTATTCGTGCAGATTTCCATACTCATCCATCCAAAGCCTGGAAAAAACTTTTATTCCTATGAAACAAACAAAAGGATAAACATATTCCCTCTGCAATCACTGCCTAACAGCTAGCTGATAACTTTCTTTCTGTATACTCTACAGGAACTAAAATCAGTAGCAATTTCCCATGAAATGGTCATTGAACTCTAATTCGAAAAAAAGTAAAGACATTTTTCACTGTTCATGCGAAACTCTTCTGACTCTCCCAGATGATTTTCATTCAAAATTAGCTCACTACTTATCACGTCTAATATTCCTCAATAAAATTCCAGAGCAATGGACAGTTATTAAATTGAATTAGTTATATTTCTTGATATTTCGTTTTATAAACTTTCCTTCGCCACCATCATTCAGATTCTTAATGATCTGGGAGCCAACAAATATGTAATCAATTGGATCCTTACCTTTTTGTCCACAAGGAAACGAATAGTAAAAGTTGGTAATGGGTTCAGTAATAGGGCCCATGCTTTTCAACCTTGTTTTTGCATCTATTCGCTCTTCTAACCAATCTGTTCATTACTTCAAATACGCTGATGATTTAAAAATTGATATCCCGAATTCATCCAATCAGTCCATCCTTTATGAACTCAAACACCTCTCAGACCAAAATAGGGCTATCAATCAATCGAAATCCAAAGTTACATGTATGTTTCTCACTCTTTATTTCTCGTCTAATTACCTTAATAATCAACCTTATGCGACCAGAGATTTATGAAAAGATTTGTTAATGTCCAATGAATACAACTATGAAAAAATTAATTCGAAATATTTCACCAAAAAATACATTATTTACATTATGCTATATGAATGTATGAGTTTCCACATTGGCCATTTTATTAATTTCATTTATTTCCCCCTTATATGACTAAATAAAGTAATAAATAATGCAATGCTTATTTATATCTTTATGTTCATTTCAAAATTGTAAAATTATTCTTGTGATAACTCTTGATGAAAATATGAAGATATAACGTAAATATTACATGAATTTGTTTCTGCTTGATTGATTTTAAGAATTTTGTTTGTTGATCTGAGTTTTTGTTAAGATAACACTTGAACCTAAATAGAAGTCAAATTTAAGTTCGAGTGTTTTGCACTTGAAATCTGAAAAACAGAGAATGTCAATACTCATCAGACCTATTATGAGGTCTATCGTCTATTGTAGAATCAATATTGCTAACCAATAAGATTTCTTCTAAAAGTATTGTGGTCAAGACCTTTATTTGTACGACATAATTCCTAAACATGCTAGAAAAGTTCAACGCTTCCCTCTCAGCAGATACGAAGAATTTGTTAACAAAGTGAAGTCTTCCAAAAATCCCGATGCTTGCCGAATCGACAAAAATCTGTACAAGATCACTAGAAATTATGATGTTGAAGTTATTGAAAATGAAGAAACTTTGACAAGAAAAAGGGTCAACAATACAGAGAATTTACAGATCTACATTACATGAAAAATGGCACTCGATTTGAATACCTCTATCTCCTCTCTTGAAGAATTTCGCCTCATTATAGCCGAACTCAAAAATGTTATTGCCTCTAAAGATGTTATCATTGCTCAGCAAGAGAAGATAATCTCTAATCTCACTAATTCTATACCTATCACTGGAATAACCAAAAAAACTCCTCAGGCTGTACTCCGTTAAACTATCTCAAAATGGAAATGAACAACCAAAGCAGTTACCCACTACCTCAATGCATACTCTTATTCACACTAAATTCCTTAATGAGAAGATTGCTGAGGAGATTACTAATGTCATTGATAAACATGCCCCGGATTACATCAAATCTGCCAATCGCACTCGTAAGAATCATGATGGATCTTTCACGACTTTCATTAAAGGAAACTATGTTATTCCTTCCTCAATAATGCAATCCATACACAATGATCTTAAACTTTCAGCCACTTTTTGTCGTCATAGATCATATGTCCATCGACTTATAATTGCAGATAGAGCCAAGAAAGTAGCTACTTCTAATAAACGTGCTTCCTCAGACTCGCCATTAAATGATTCTCTCTATTTTTTCCGCAATCCCTCGGCTCCTACTCCGAAAAAGTCAACAGGATTAGTTTCTTCTTACTTATCTGGAACATCAGATCCCTAAAGAACTCAATATTCACAATTCGTCAATTCCTGCATCAATTCTCTCCAGATATTTTTGTATTAACCGAATCCTGGCTTAAACCATCTGACGATATTTCTCTATTTTTTTCTCAAGGTTATACTTTGATCAGAGCTGACAGACTCAATAAGATCGGTGGTGGTGTAGTTGTATTCATTAAATCTTCATTATCTATTATATCCACCAACATCTATTCTAATGCTCCATTTGAACTAGTTCATGTTAAATTATCTGTCGATGTAAATAATTCTTTCCATTTATTTGCTATTTATAATCCTCCTCCTGTAGCTGCTTCCTCGGAACACGATCTAACAAATATTATTTCGTCAATTATCAACCCATCTGACAATGTTCTCATTTGTGGAGATTTCAACAGACCCTCATACAACACCTTTTATTATCCTGATACCCCATTGTTCAACTTTGCAAGTGATAATAATCTATCTCAAATCATTCCCATTCCCTCAAGAAGCGATAATTTTTTGGATTTATGTTTTACAAATATGTTTCAACTTAATTTTGGTGGGTCTTTCAAAGATGCTAATTCTGACCATTCCTGCCTATTCATCTCTTCATCTCGCCTAATCAGCCCAGTATATGACTACTCGAGGCCTCACCTTGTGGTTGATAAAGTCAAATTTTTATCCCTTTCTATGTCTACCCTTGAAACTCATCTTTTTACTCACTCTCATGGTCATATTCATTTAAATTTTAATGCCCTATTGGATATCATTACCTGCTCTTCGAGACCGTCAATTAACTCGTGTTCAGATAAAATTTTACCTCAAGAGGCTTATGAGTCCAACGTTTCCAATGAACTCAAAATAAATCCCAGAAGGGCTTGGAACAAATTAAGATTTCTAGCTAACCGTGAGTCAACTGCCACAATATTTCATGATGTTGATCCTCAGTCTCTTCAAGATTTTTTTGTCTCCTCTTTTCAGACATTTGATATTGACATCCCTAAATTTCCCTGTGATTTTAATTTCCCTCCTGTTTCTGCTAATCGAATCATTGACTTACTACTTGACTCAAATTCCATTAAAAGAAAAGACATTTATAATATCTCCATTGAATTATTACTATCTCTGCCCAAAAGATTTTTCCATTTATTAGCTGATTATCTCAACCATATTATTTTCACAAGCAACATACCCCCTGAATGGCTCATAATCAAAATTACTCCTATCCCAAAAGTCCACTCTCCAAAATCCCCCAATGATTTCAGACCAATATCAAATCTTCCCATTTTCTTATCTATCATTGACAATATTATATTAAACTATTTTTCTTCCATTGTTCCCTCGAATATTGATCCTTGCCAATTTGGATTTATTAAAGGGAAAAGTACTTCAATCAATTTATTAAAATTTGCTGACCATTGCCATGATCTGAAGTATAAGAACCATAAAGTTGCAGTTATTTATTTAGATATTTCTAAGGCTTTCGATCGAATTCCATTTCATTTGATCATCAACTGCTTACTGCCCTATAACCCGTCAACTGCCTACCTGAATCTCCTCATATCATTTTTGACAAATAGATCTCAATTTACGTCTATTAATAATAATTGCAGCTCAACGTCGAAGGTTTCCTCGGGTGTCCCACAAGGTTCCATGATTGGACCCTTCCTATTCAATTTAGTGTTTGCAAATCTTCAATCTCCTTCCCATGATGTCAAGTTTTTCAAATATGCTGATGACCTGAAAGTGGTTCTTAGCCATCCATCCAAGATTTCCGAAGAAATGTTTGATAAAATATTTGAATTCCTGTTTTCTAAACTCAATAAGCTCTATTTAACCGTAAATTCATCAAAAACAAAAATAATGCCCCTCTTTAATTCTTCGTTACCTTCGAAATATGAAGTCTACCTCACCAAGACAATTAAAGATCTTGGAATATCCTATGACCATAACCTCTCCTTTGCTCCTCATCTAAAAATGGTAAAAAGGAATGCTAACTTTGCAATCATTACCATGAATAATCTTATTAAATCGATATCTCTACGTTTACTACTTTTTAAACAAGTCATTCTCCCTGCTTTTGACTATTGTTCTGGCCTAATTCGGAATATCTCATCCAAACTCAGTAGTGAACTTGAAAAGATCCAAAGTCGATTCCTCCGCTCTACCATTGGCCCCTTCTCTTAAAGGATCCTCCTTGCAAAAAGTCAACTCTTTCCTCTCTGGATCCGCAGACTTGCCTTTTCCATATCACTTCAAATTTTAACAAGAGTCATCTCCGTCATTGTATTCCACAAGAAACCACGTTAAATTTTCATGTATTATGACTAACACTCACTGCCTGTCTGTCAAATTAAATATTGACATTTATTGCCTCACAGGTCTCCAGATCCGCAACATCTGCGCCTTTTATATATATTAATCCCAGATCACACAGATTTATCCACAAACTATTTTCAAAAACTATAATTCAGATGCTTATTCATTGTATCTTTTCTACATTTATTTTGTATACATCATGCTCAGATTCAAATAATTAATTAAATAAATAAAATCTTTCTATCTAAAAGCATATATAGAATTTTTCAGCGAAAACCAAATGTATTTTGGTAAATAGATTATTATTCTAGCTCAAAAATTTTAACTTTCAAAGTTTAATCTCAATTTACAAGGTTTTAATAAGTATATGATTATTTAGAAAATAAATATAGATTTTATTATAGAATAACTGCATTACACATTTGAGATTACTCAAAGGAAATTTTTATGTTCTTCTAACTTTTTTAGGACGGAATCCGGGAACTATTCTCAGGGGAGTGTTATCGGTAATTGAAACTATTTTGACACCAGTTAATGTGATACCATTCAACCCAGAAGAGATAAAATTATTAATACCTTTAATTCTGACTCTGATGCAGTCAAAACCAAGATTTATAGCTTTATGGCCGATTGACATACCCACTGTTTGTACCGCCGTAGATGATGACTTTTTAGAATTACTGAAACCTTCAATTCCACATGATGTTATACATAGTGGTCGACCAAAGCTGTCTGTCAAACACATGACTGTGTTATTTCTATTAGCTCTCAAATTAAGAATCGGAAGATCAGTAAAGTTTTTTCCATTGAATGATGCATTGAAATCCGAGTATTTGATTCTAGCTTCTTTAGTAATTTTTGGAATAACCACTGAATGGGATGAAGTAATGATTGAATCTGGGACCTGAGATACAATGGTGGAATAACTCGTTTTCAAAAATATTATAGATGATCTAATCATTAAGAAATACTGTAAATATAATGATTTTCTTTCGCACACAGACTGTACGGTACAGTAACTATTAATAAGAGTAATATTTTTTAAATTCTGACAAAATATCGAAAGCATAGAAACACAAATTTATTTTCAATTCAAATTTGTTAAGCTGGTATAAGTAAACACAACAAATATGAATTTATTTTTTAGTTATGAAAAAGAGATCCTTTTCTAGATGAATTTTCATCATTTTATCAGTTACAATGTTGAAGAAGCAGAGAAATCAAACTCAGTTCAAGTGCAAACAATTGTCTGTTGTGTTAACTTTTTGGATAATACTTCACTTAACTTCATTGTTTCGGTAATATATAGAATTTTCATTTTTTTAGAAAGATTGTATTGGACAATACCTTCTTGATCTTGTCTTAGATTATCAGCATATTCTAGAGAAAGAATTTTTTGGCCTTTTGTATGACTATTCTGATCGTAGCACAAATATTCAAGTATTATTGTATATTTATAGACTACTCTAGCGCTGGCTTAATCCTGATAAGAAAATAATTAAAGTCTACAAAAGTAAGAAGCATAAAATTTATTTATTCTCTAGATAATTTAAAATATGTCTTCTATTTAAATTTTCGTTATTATGTTCCCGACCCAATTTACTTACAAGAGGAATATACACGTTATCATTTCTTTCTACAATTACGAAAAAACCTTTACAATGGTTATTTCGAAGTATGTGATCAAACTCTCGGTAATCTGGGAGGTCTTATCTTACAAGGTGAGTTTTTTCTTATTTCATGCTCAAGGAAATTAATTAAATTGACAAAATATCCACCATGACATGACCATGTGGCCTTTAATTAATTTTTCCATTAACTTCCTAACTAACTTTCAATTCAAACAGAAATGTAGCTTTAGAGTATAAGTTTTTTTTGATTCTAGATCATCAGTTATGGATCTTTACCTTCCTATATAATATATATATTATATATTTCACTTGAGATTCTACGTAAGTTGAGAAGTTACGTTTGATTTCTCATTCCATTCTTGTTTCTCCCTCGCTTATTAACTGTAATTTAGATAAGAATTCTTTAAAGGATCTGGCTGAAATAGAATAAGTCATTGCAATAATACACTTGATTTGTTTGCAAGGTATTCAAGTTTTTTCCACGCTTCAATTGGTTGGAATGTGAGGTCGTTCCGAATTGATTCTTCAATTTTTTTGATTCACTCGTGGGTGGCATCTTAGCAATTTTGCCGCTTGCTATTCTAATGAGAATTCAGAGTTAAGTTGGTGAATAGGTTTCCTATTTAGTTAGATATAGATTTTTATTTATAAAAGTTAGTAAATTCACTAAACTGTGAATCCTCTTGAGTACCGGAGATTGTGACCGTGGTGATTTTTTTGGAATTTTCTGGTAAAGAGCAACATATGAGGCAATTCTTCTAGCCCAGATGGGATGAAGATTAGCCTATCCTAAGAGCTCTTTGTATGAGTAAGGCCCGACGCACGCCCATAGGAATTAAAATTGAAGGTGTTCAGTTTTCTTCATTATACCTAAGGGGCTAGGTTGATAATTATAATATATGAGTTCACATTCAGTTTGACGAGAAAGATTTTGATAATTTGGAAAGGAAGTCTGTTGAATTCTTAGATGAAACATAGTGAACACACGTTTTCGGGTATTAGGGAAAGTTATATTTATTATCAATCAAAACAATAATCTCTATGAGCCAAATTGTATAAAACATATTTGTTTAAATAATATTTGGCTCGGATATAAATATGAAATAGTATTCGGGATTATGCTTCTCAACATCCCCCTTCTCTGAGACGAGGCGGCAACTGAGTTTTTCGAGTTGACTTGGGTCGTGTCGTCACTGGGGCTGGAGTCGGACGAGTTGGAGCCTTCGGAACTTGGGAATCCGGAGTAGGGATCTTCGGGACGATGGTGTTGGGTGTAGGACTCGTAGGATCGGATGAAGTTGGGATTTTAAATGACGCAACTAATTCTGAGAGTAAGTCTTCAGTGTCATATCTAAGTTTCACATGATTTACGTGCACTGATCGGGTACGGCCTTCTTCGTTCTCGACATCGAGTAACAAGCCTGTGGATTTCTTGACAATACCTTTCGTCCACCTGGCATTTGGCATGTTGTGCTTGTCATGGAACCAAACTTTTTGGGAAATCGGGAATCTGGAATTTGGGACTGAAATGGCAATTTTGGGTAAATTTATCGGGTTCATTATAATGAAGTTATCATTAATTATTGATAACTTCGTGTTCACTCTCCTCCCGAACATAATTTCAGATGGGGATTTGCCATTCAAAGTTGCATTAGGTGTGGATCTATAATAGGACAGAAAGATGTTAATTGCTTCTTTTTTGGGATCATTTTGATGCTTTAATAAACATCTTTTAAACGTATCAACGAATCTTTCTGCTTGACCATTAGATTGGGGATGATAGGCTGGGGAATTCAGCAATTTGATACCTTGGGAATCTGCACCATTATCAGAGACTAGACAAGTTATATGTCCAAAGGTAAGTTGAATCTTGTTCAGTTTTTTGATGATGTTTTGGGAATCGGGATGTTTCATCATTTTGATCTCTGGCCATTTAGAGTAGGAGTCAACGATTATTAGGAAATACATTCCATCAATAGGGCCTGCAAAATCCATGTGAACACGTTGCCAAGGTTCTTCTGCTTTCGGCCATGGGGTTGGCGGCTGTTGGGGAGGCAGTTTACCATTTATCTGACAAGGTTCACAGATTTTGACAAAATCTTCTAAATCGTTGTCTATTTTGAACCAGTATACATGCTGTCTAGCGAGTGCTTTCATAGCATTAATGCCACAATGACCGAAATGTAATCGGGTGAGGACTTCTTTACGAAGTACTCTAGGGATAACGACGCGATCGTGCAATAGGATGCAACCGTTTAGGACTGATAGGGTTTCACGTCTATTATAATAGGGTTTTACATCATCGGGTATTGTTTTTGGCCACTCAGTTAAGAGCGCATCGTATACTTGGGACAGAGTAGGGTCACTGTAAGTTTCCAGAGCGATCAAATCGGGTTGAATAGGGGCTGAACGAAGTGGGGTTTCATCAACTGCTGAAAGTTCGGCAATTACAACATCTTCGTTATTATCGGGATATAAACGAGACAGGACATCAGCATGACCGAAGGACTTAGTCTGAACATATGCAATATCGTAGTCATAGTCCCTTAGAAAAAGTGCCCATCTTTGGAGTCTTCTTGCTGAGGTCTCTTTAATGCCTTTATTGGGACTGAATATATGCACTAATGGTTTATGGTCTGTTTGAAGTTCAAAGTGACGTCCAAAAAGATATTTATGAAATTTCTCGATTGCGTACACAATTGCTAGTCCCTCTTTTTCGATTTGGGCGTATCCTTCTTGAGCTTTATCTAAGCTCTTGGAAAGATAGAAGATGGGGAGCCACCTGTCGTTATGCTTCTGCATAAGGACAGCACCGATGCCACTTTGGGATGCATCTGCAGCTACGAGGGTTTCGAGTTTGGGATCGAAAAAAGCTAACTGTGAACACTCGGCTAGGGATTTCTTGATCTCAATGAAGTTCTGTTCACACTTGGGAGACCACCGAAATAGGGAATCCTTCTTGAGGAGAGGTCGGAATGGTTCTTTTAAGGTATGTAACTTATCAATAAAGTGACAGAAAAAATTCATTAAGCCAAGGAATGACATCAATTCTTCTTTGGACTTGGGACTTTTTAGCTGTAGGAGATCGCCAACTTTGCTAGGGTTAGGGCTACGACCATTTTCAGATAGGATACAGCCAAGGAATTCCACACTTTCCTTGCCGAATACACATTTATCAGGATTTAACTTGAGTCCAGATTTCACAAGTCTTTTAACTACTTCTAGGGTGTAGTTCCATAAGGTGTTCAAGTCTGGGCCCCAGATGAGAATATCATCTATATAGGCTTGGGCATTAGGGAAATTGTTAAGAACTAAATCGATAATTTGCTGAAAGATTTTTGGGCTGGCTTTACACCATAATTGAGCCTATTACATTGGAATAAACCCCATTTGGTGTTGATCGTCATCAACTTTTTTGACTCATCGTCAAGCTCAACTTGTAGAAAAGCGGCTGAGAGATCTAAGGTAGTGAAATATTTCGCAGAATGAATTCTTGAGAAAATATCTTCACTAGTAGGGAGGTTATAGCCATGGTCTAAGACTTGGGAATTAAGACCTGTTGCATAATCAGCACAAACTCGTAAAGAGCCATCTTTTTTCTTAACAAATAATATAGGAGCAGCAAATAAGGACGTAGCTACTTTAGAGTAGATACCTTTCTCAATTAAAGAATCTACCTCAGACTTGACTAGGGCTTCGACACCATAAGCGATAGTTCTAGGGTTGCAGAACACTGGTCTAGCATCCTTTTTTAAGGTTAGGGAAGCTTTATGAATACAAAGACCTGGGGACTCTTCGTTCAAAGCTAAAATCTCACTTATAATATCGTTAACTGATAGGGAGAAGACGTTATAGGGATCAATAGGCTTTATTGTTATGTCGAACGCGTGAATAAGGTTATTACCGAAAATGTTTTCACCACCAGCGGGAACAACATACAAAAAGCAATTTAGGGTTTTTTGTTCGGTGACAATAGGGACGTTCACATAACCAAGAATAGGGATTGCAGTTTGTCCAAGGTATCCAATTTAGGTTTGTGATGTAGGGTATAATTTAGGGCTGCCAATTTCCTCGTAGGTAGTTGTGTTGATTAGGGACAGGTCTGCGCCTAAGTCCAGGAGCAACCTGACTGTGGTACCGTTGACAATAGGGTTGACGTACCTTCTGACTGGGGAATGCGGGTCTGATAGGGAGTTGACCTGAGCAACACTGATCATATTGACACTACGAGTCTTGCAACGTTCTGTCAGATGACCATATCGGTTGCATTTGTCGCATTTCGTGTTTTTATGGGGACAATTGTTGCTGAAGTGATTTCTGCCACAAGCCAGACATTTATTCTTCAGTTCGAATGGAAGATTTCTGTTGTTTCGGGAATTTGACCTTCTTCTATTGAACTGAGAGGACTTCCTTTTGGAGCCTCCGAGTGGGGTAGTCGTTGGACGACTTTGTCTGTTATTAGGGACTTGGCTGGACACTCTATTGATTGTAGCAACTTGATCACGACTGTCAGAGTCAATCAGTCTCCTGGCACGCCTGACTAGGTCGTCTTGGGAGCACTTGGGGTTGGAATCATAGAATGAGGCTAATTGGCTGTATACTTTAGGGTACTTTGACCTGTTAAAGTTAGATAGAAAATTAAGTGCGAGAAACGATTCGGGATTAGTAAGGTCTGAGAAACTTATCCTTTCGAAAGCTTTTCTCTGTTCGCCGGCAAAAAGTTCAACGTCTTTGTCACCCATACGATTGTGCAGAAAGTCCAATCGTGTGTTTAACATTGACAGAGATTTTGAAAACAGCTCGTCCATAGTACTGACTGTTTCATGATAGGGAATTTGCTCGGGATCAGCCGGACTGACCTTATTGATGTAGCGGGATTGTTCATCCTCGCCAAGGCACCTTACAAGGGCGCTAACACGTTCAGCTTCGGACACTTTGGGGATGTGCTTCTCAAATATTTTGCCGTGCATTTTGTACCAGCCCATGAATTGGGACTTGTTGGCTTGGTATTTGGGAGTTGCAGTAACTAAGGATTGCAAATAAGAGGCTGCGGCTAGGGACTTTTCTTCGTCGATAGTTCGCTTTCGTAAAACTTCCTTGAGGAGTTTCTTGTAGATCTTTTTGTCGACCTTGCTAAACTTTACATCGTCGAGATCCGAATCATCAGAACTTTCGCTACCAGATTGGGGCGTGGTAACGGCAGGTTGGGGCACGTTGATGATCGGTTTGGGCATTTTTGCTTGGGCTTTTGAGAAGCGAACCTTGCTGTGACTGCGTTTTGACTTGACCGGGGTATCGGGATACCTGATTGGGGTAGGTGGAGCCAACGACTTTGAGCAGCAAGGGCTCATTGGGCGTTTTTCGTTATTGGGGAGTTGTTCGGGAACCTCATCGAATTCGGAGCTTGTAAAATTTTTGGTTTGCTCTAGGGCATCATCAGGTTGGACTTGGGCGTGCTTCACAACTTGTTGTTCAGCACCATTTAGGGAACTTCTTTGGCTACCATTTGGGGTTGGGCCAAGACTTTGGACATCGTCATCGGTGAAAATTTGAGGTACTTCATCGACTTCATCCTTAGGGACCATGTCGCCAGTTTGTTGAGTTCTTAGATGAGACATAGTGAACACACGTTTTCGGGTATTAGGGAAAGTTATATTTATTAACAATCAAAACAATAATCTCTATGAGCCAAATTGTATAAAACATATTTGTTTAAATAATATTTGGCTCGGATATAAATATGAAATAGTATTCGGGATTATGCTTCTCAACAAAGTCTATCGAAAGCTTGCAATATCAACAAAAATGGCTACGACTGGAACTTTTTTGTTCTTGAAGTCATTGGCTTTGTCGAAAAATGCTTTAACAAAAAAATTTTTGTTCGGGTCTAAAGATTTTGATGCTCTGAAGGAAGGTTTCAATATAATTAACAACAAGATAGGTAGATTTGAAATTGGTCTGAGTTCAGATGGCATCTTTGGATTGGACATTTTAGAGATTGGAGGAATTCTGATTTTAAGCCATTCAGCAGGGATGGTACAAGATTGTAATTATTACTAATAAGTAGTTATAATGCAGACTTTCATTAAAAAAAGTGGTAAGGAGAGCAGAATAATTAGAGAGATGAGGTAATCTTCCCGGTGTGTTTTTGAATTCGAGGATGGAAGAAGATCTACTATAATTTCTACGGTGAAGCAAGGGGGTTAAAAGCCCGAGGTGTCAATGTTAGTTTGTGGTTCGAGAAAACACTGACAAAAAAGGCGTTGATTTCTTCGGCGGAGATGATCGTACTGTTTCAATCGATTCGTTAAGAAATTAATTTTGTTCCAGGCTCTTCTGGGATGAAATTTGATCGAGTTTGTGAAGCTGTATTTGGGTAAAGAGAGAACTATTTTTAGACTTTTTGATCAAGCGTTTAATGAACTGGCAAAACGATGAAGTTGAAAATTGAAGTGATAAGATGATTTTGATAAATGATCCAAATGAGCTATTGGTATCATTATGGTCTATAGATGTTTAAGGGATGAAGATGAGGATTCGATGGCCAGAGGACGGCACAGGATAACAATTTGAGTTATATAGTCCGGGAATGTTTGTGTAGAAAAGATCCAGGAAGGATTCTGATAATTTCCGAGTTAAAAAGGTTGTTAGTTGGGTGAGCAAAGGTAGAAAAACTACTTGTCATCAAAATATTTGATTTTTGTTAAGAAAACTTTTCATGATAGAAAACAACCCTTCAACTGCTCTAGTACATATTTACAGAATAGATCCTTTTTGTTAATGGTGATTATGTGATGGTTTTGGCTATGTTTCTGTTATCAGTATCAGGGCTAGGGAGTATTTTTCTGCGATTTTATTTATATAGAACATGGAGGTAAGTAGGGCGCAAGAGTTCCAGAGAATAATGTTATTAAGAGTCTCGAAAAAGTTTGTTATCAGAGATGGATGGAGGAGACATTAAACATTTTTGGGGAGTGGTTGATGGCCCGGAAGTGGTTTTCGGGTGAGCGTTGGTGACATAGAACTATGTTTAAAGGGATTAATCCCTGATGGATGCTCTGGATGATTTGGCCTGAGAGGTAAGTTTTTCCTTTAACGATAGTGGCGTAATCGAACTTGTGTTTTGGCTCGGAGGTGGAGTAGGACTTTGAATATAGCATGTTTTTGGATTGTTAACATGATATTTTGAATATTAAGTTAATCGGCTTAAGGATGATGGACAACTAATGAGTTTGAATTTTTCTTTTTCAATTGCTCATTTGATTTTTTGGGAATTAGTAAAGGCTAGTAGAGATGGGATGGATGTTAACTAAGTTGATTTACCAAAGGGTGAGATGCAGAGTGTGCACACCACTTTTTGTAAGAAGCAACTTTTCGATACAAAGGTTTAGATGAGGTTATCAGTGATAACTTATCACTGATAACTTATAAGTTAATAAGTTAATAATTATCAGTGAGTGATTTTATAATCATTTTATTAAAAATTAGGTCATTAGGCTGAGAATGCCAATATTGACTTAAGTTTTAATAAATATTATCATAAAACTACTGAGGAACTCTTTCTGCTAACTTGTTCTCTTATCCTAATAGCTAAACATCTTTGGGTTCTTTGGGAAATTTGATTGAACCTGGATTAGAGATTGATAAGACCTGGCGAAATATATGTTTCTCTAAATAAAAATTAGTTTTTATACTGAAGATATTAATAATATTACTAATACATTTTATGAGTTTAACATATCATATTTATTTTTTTATTTAAAGCTGAATTAGAAGGCTTCAATCCAGAAGAGACAACTCCAGGATATACATTAGAATTCAATATTATTAAAAATCCAAAGAAAGCCCAAGAGTTGGAACCTTTGTTTGTTTCTTGGCATAAGAAGTTGAAGTAATTTTAAAATGATAACACATAATTAAAATATAGCTAATTCTCTAATTTATCAGAGATTTAAGTCAACCAGCAGCTGAACTGAATTTTATAAATATCTGTTGTCAATCCGAATTTTATGGATCGCGACTTTTTAACGCTGTTGTAAGTTAAAACTATAGATATATAAATATCTTTTATATAAAACTTTTTACCAAACTATCAAGGATCAATATCGAAACCAAGTCCAAATCTTGTCCAATCATAAAGGAATAATGATTTTCAAAAACAAAACAAAAATTATCCTACAGAAATGGTTAGTAGAGTTACCTTGTAATCAGGAAATCATTGAATTCAAAAAAATTAGCACCAATAAGACTCAATATGAGAATCTTTATATTAACGTCGATTATTAGGATTAATAATTGATAAAAATTATCGAGCCTTGAGTGAATCGAGAAGATTCATAAAATATATATAACGGCTGACTTGAGTAATCAGTGAGTAATAAATTTCGCTAATTAAATTTCTAAAAATAATGCATGTATTAGTTTCACTCCGTCATTAAATATTTTTAAAACCATCTACTCGTGAGTGTGTTGATGAATTTTTAAAATTATTTTCTCATAGTAGAGGTGTAACTTTTTGCTTATTTTTATTAAAAATTCCCTGGGATCTTGACCAATATACTGTCTGCTAATTATAATTTTATATCACCAACTATTTTTTGAGATACCTTCAATCAATCATTAGCAAGTTTGCTTGAAATCATTGAATTTAATATTTAATAATGAGATTTTATGTTGGTAAAATTAGTAAAATAGTTATGAGTATTAGGTAAAAAATTTCCAATAATTTTTACAATCTAGGATATTTTCTAGTTTCAAAAACATTAAAATCTAATTGAATTCTATGTCTAAGAGAATGCAGGGTGGTCAAAAGTATAGTAGAGCCTCTTGAGGAGTGTAGATGATAAGAACGGTCAGGAGAAGGGGTAATCGTGTGGTATAGTTCTGCGAATGAGACAATCATTCTCATCCAAATTGGGTAGAGATTTGATCTCCTAAGAAGTTCTTTTAAGTGTTTCACTTTTTTAAATAGTGAGCAATAGTTTACCTAATGAACGAGATGGGAAAGTATACATTGTTTTAATAAAAGTGATCCAAGTTCTGGCGCATATTAAATTTCCGAAGGAAGTAGGATTTAATTATAAGGCTTTTAAGTATGCTGGTAGCCTGAATTGGAGTGTCGAATTTATTATTATAGTTCAGTCCCCATTCAGTTGAGAGGCATCAATGTTACAAACATATACAGATTTCAAGAGAGAATTGGTTAAATAGTCAATGATTAGAAGCAAAAAATGGGAGGTTGAAATAGATTGGAGGGGAATGGGTAGGATTTTGGTAATAAGATAATCATCTCTACGTTTCTTGGAGTTTAAGTTCAATTAACAGAGAGATGTAAACAGGAACTACAGTTACATAAAAGAAAAAATGATAATTCGATGGTCGGATGAATTACTGGGTGACTATTAGAGTTATAAATGACTGATAAGTTAGAATAGAAAAGATCAAGAAAAAATCCGATATTTTTTTCCTGTGACGAAAGCTGTGATTTGAGTCAATTTGAGGGAGTTAAGGTAATCTTTTATGGGGGAAGAAAACCCAGAGCAACTGGTGAGAAGCTGGGAAGATTAAAATCGCCAAAATAATGTTATGGTCAGCCGTGGTTGATAATTTGTTCTTAATGAATTTGATGATGCAGGAGAGGCAGGCGGGGAATTATTAACTGAAAGAATCTAAATATTAACATCTGATGTAGTAATTGTAAAAGTAAGGATTTCCAAGGTTGATTGAGAAGAGATGACATCTGAAACAGAAATACAGTTATGAACAAAAGCGATGACTCCACCTCCTTTATGGGGGATTCCATCACATCGGAGAGGGGAGTAACCTGGAACGCCAGATTCTTGAGATGGATACAGTTTCAGCCATGATTCAGTTACGAGAACTAGAGATGGAGAGTACTTTTTTATCAACAGTTTAACATTAAATATTGACTTCAAGATGGATCTGGCCTTCCATATTCAGGGCGATAAAGATTATTTTCTTGGGGATCTTTACAAGACAAGACACGTTTTTGGTTAGGTGTTGCAGCAGTAAGAGGATTATTAGAGTTGGGTAGTGTGTAAGGCTAAATTAGAGAACGTTTGCCCCCTCCTTATATTTACGCCACACCAGGCTGAAGCTAGAGTTCTTAAAAACACAATGAACGACAGATCTTTTCAAGGTATTTATTAAAAAAGAAGAAAATTATAATTAATACTAGTGCATTTTCAACACTAACTGATTTCTCAGATAGCCGGTAATATTAAAACTTATGAATTTTAGAAAAAAGATGATTTTTGGAATACCGATTATGATGTACATTTTGACATTATAAATAAAAGGGTCAATTACAAAAGTCTGAAGGTGTAAGGCCTTTTTACAATAAGTCTAAGTCATTTTTTACAAAAATTCACTTTGCCTAAGTTTTTTGACACTAAGCCTTAGATTTTGGTGAAAAGCCTTAGATTCAAATTACAGTGATCCCTAAAGTTCCTGAGATCAAACATAGAAAAGAGAAAATTAAGCTCTTAAAAAATCGAACTTGTTAAAATTTTTAACAACTCATCTGTTTATTTTATCATGTAATTATTATTATTATTCAAGAAATATTTCATTCACTTTTTATCCACAGAAAAATATTTTTTGTAAATATATCAAATTATCATCTTCCAGTCTACTAGATTTGTATGCTCTATGTTTATGTTACAGTATAACCTTTGAATTAGTATGTTGATAAATAAACTTGTATAAGTTTTGAGTCAGTACGAAGTTAGTATATCCTTTGAATATATATTTTCTCAAAGGATATACTGATTTTGTACTGGTTAATAGCAGTATAAACTTTGAATCAGTATGTTTAGAAATAAAGTTTCAAACCCTTACCTCACAATCTTTATTGTTTAGGGACAACATAAAAAAGATTGATTATCGCCGCAAAGTAATAAATATAAAACTTAAAAATCCTATCGTGAGTTATTATTTTTTAAAACAAATTATCTTGAAAATATCAATTCATTTGGCTAATCAATGGAATTTACCCCTTCTTGTTTTGCAGTAATTTATCTGAATGACATATTTTTTTAGTTAAATTTTTTTTGAGTTTATTCCAAAAGGTTAGATGTTAATAGGTGCATGACAAAGTGTAGCATTGACCATAGTTCAAAAGATTGTTGATTTAAATTCAGCAAATTCATGCTGAATTGATTTCAATATCATAGAAATCCTTCCAGGGCAAAGTTATCGCGAAACTTTATCAACTGTATAATTGGTAAATTCCTTGAAATTGAAGCAAAAATTATACAGGTAGTCATGAAAGATTCAATATCAAGGTAAAAAACAAAAGTAAATTTAAAGTAAAAAGATGCCAGGATTGTTCTCACAAAAAAGGCCTTTATTTCAGGCCAGGCAACAGGTATGATCCAATCAAATTTTAAAAACAATATCAACCAAAAATTTAATTCTAAAAACCATATATAAAGTCGTTCTGGAAGTAGTTTTCGCGTTAGATTTGAGGCTCATGCTAAGAAATTTTCCTAGCTAATATTTTATTGCGAACCAATAAAATTATATCTTGAAAAAAAGCGTAAGATGAAGACCAATTTAGGAAGAGAAAAAAATTTTTTTCGATCAAGATCAGATCTCAGTGTATCGATCAAAAACAGCGTTGAAAAATTTTTTTTGACAATTTTTTTACAAAAATAAATAATAAAAGGCATACTTATGAGTAAATATAAAAATAATTGGGAATTAATTTTTAAAAGCAAAAATAAGAATTCATTTCTGTTGACTGACCGTGCTGAAGCTAAAATTCATTACGCTATCCAAGAAAATTTAATATAAAAGGCCCATAGAATTCTACTTTTCTTTCTTGATATTCACAAGAGAGTTTTGACCAAATTTATCTAATAAGTGAATAAGTTTTCAATAGAAATCAGATAATAGCTACAGTTATAAGCTGGATAGTCTTTAAGAGTTAAGAGCCTGCTTTTTCTAAAGAAGCTTACATTCTTATGTGATTCTAAGAAAAAATTACAGCAGCTGAAGATGAAAATGAGTTCACAGCCAGATAATTTGAAGCCTGCTTTTATTTCTTCTCTGAGGAAATTTAGATGTCTGTTGGCATCTATTGAAGCTTTCAGCAATTGTTTATATTTTGATTTTCCATATCGTAAAGTTTCTTTTTCAAGACGAGTTACAAATATTCAAGAAATGATGATTGCAATCCTTAATTCAGTTATATTTTAAAGTCATTCTGGAAATAGTCTTCGCATATGTCGAATCCAAAAACTATTAATTTTTCAACAAAATTGAAGGAAAAAACATAAAAATAAGGAATCAAATTTACGATTGATAAATTTTGAGATCTTATGATCCATTATTAAGAATTTTAGCGACCTTGAAAATTGTTAGAAAAATCGATCTGAGGACAAGGACAATATGAAAAAGTTCTGTTGAGAAAAATTAAAAGACCATCCGAAGTTGTATATCTGGCATGTATCACACTGGTGAATATGCCCGAAATAAAAGACCTAATAGTGAGAAAAATCCTGGCATCTTTTTACTTTAAATCTCGTGAATTCGGTGACAAAGCTCTAAATCAATGTTAAAAAACAGATATGCGAGAAAAAAAATTGATTCTGGCGTAAATTTTTAACAGACTCCGAATTTGTTCTTAGATCTGAAGATTTTCCTATAATTTGTAATATTTGTATGAAAAATAGTGATAAATCTGAGGTAATAAATGATTCGATCTTGATAAAATGAATATTGAAGAAAATATCAATAGTTTTTAGAGAAATTTTGAAGAATTTTAGTGTGATCAGGGGATATTACCATGTCTAAAGAACTGTAACCTGATGGAGATGGAGAAGTCCATAAGAGGCAAACAGCATTGAGATATATACGCGTTTCGTCCTTATTCGGACTGGTTAGTAGACCCTGCTACTAACAACTATTAACTATACCTTTTTCAGGTCTAGTTCGTAGAATGAAGAAGTCAATTTTGTATTTTTTCATTTTGTATTTGTAAAACTCAATTGTCTATTTAGTATGTAATTAAGGCTGGAAAAAAAACAAAATTGAATTAACATGAATACTTCACACTGTAGATTGATTGGGTTTTTTTTTCAATTGTGCACTCGAAAGAGTAATTATAATGACTGTGGAATTTTTTTTAGATCTTTACAATTTTCAATTTCGTATTTTTTCAATTCTCTTTCATAAATATGAATAGTCAATTTCGTTCAGTTTACGTGCAAAGTTAAATAGAAATAATAATTACAGAAAATATTTATTTTATCAAAAATTATTATCATTAATTAATTATAACTATTCAGTTAAATCTTCCAAATTCATAGCAGGAATATAAAATCACCTATGACAATTATCATTGATAACACGGGTAGTGATTTGGAAAAATAAATCTTGATCAGGTTGAACTTTTCTGGAAAAAAATTTTGTGCTGATTTCAGATCTGCTTTCAGAATTTCGCAATATAATATAATGCACCAGCCCACAGTGCAATTGAAAATGAAATAAATTTTGAAGATGTGAGAATTCAGCGTTTAGTTCCATATTCTTTTTTATTGAAATAATTCTGAAGTCAAAAGATTGCTAGCAGCTCAGAGATCGGAAATATTGGCTTACCAACGCGATAACGGCAATCCTACCATTCAAGAAGTTAGGCTAAGAAGGTTAGAACTTATTGCTGAGAATGCAAAAGCATCAATAACAACAGATAAAATTTTTTCGGCAACTTTTTATATCGAAAAATTTATATTCCTGCTATGAATTTGGAAGATTTAACTGAATAGTTATAATTAATTAATGATAATAATTTTTGATAAAATAAATATTTTCTGTAATTATTATTTCTATTTAACTTTGCACGTAAACTGAACGAAATTGACTATTCATATTTATGAAAGAGAATTGAAAAAATACGAAATTAAAAATTGTAAAAATCTAAAAAAAATTCCACAGTCATTATAATTACTCTTTCGAGTGCACAATTGAAAAAAAAACCCAATCAATCTACAGTGTGAAGTATTCATGTTAATTCAATTTTGTTTTTTTTCCAGCCTTAATTACATACTAAATAGACAATGAAGTTTTACAAATACAAAATGAAAAACTACAAAATTGACTTCTTCATTCTACGAACTAGACCTGAAAAAGGTATAGAAATATTTCGTTCTAGGTGCTTAGGCAATATATTCTACAGGTTCGTTTTATTTTTTAATGAATTAGTCCATGTCGCTGAATGTTACAGTACGTGACTAGAACGAAAGAAACTCACAGACCACAAATCTATGCTGCCGCATTTTTATACAAAATTGAGAAATTGAAGCCTTATGGTTTTCTTGTTTGGAGTGTCTTGTCACCGCTGTATCCTTTTTTAGATGATCATTTGACCTGGTTGATAATTTCCTAATCATGCGTCCTATATAAGAAGCTCCACAGTCACATTGAAATTTATAAATCAATAGAGTCTTTTCTTCAGCTTTTAGTAAATCCTTATGATGCAAACTGAATAATCTTTGGGTTCTAAATACAATCTTCAATTGTATATTATAATAGTAAGATTAATCAGTCGTCTCCTTACATCATTACATCAGAAATATTGATGAATTTGCCTACAAATCTGTTGGGATAACTATTCTCATTTAAGCGTAATTTTGGCTCTTCTATTTCTTTTAGCAATTCCTCTGGACTAGCCTCTTATCCTCTTTTTTAGACCAATAATCATAATTATGATTCTTCTTCGTATAGATAATTCTTAAAACTGATCCATCTTCTTTTCTGGTTAGCCTAATGATGATTGAATTTAAAAATTTGGAAATTTCGTTTTTTCAGAAATAATAGGAAATTATCGAAGAACAGATTCGGGATCAGCGCAAAAACTTACACTTGAATCAATTCAATTTGAATTTTTCATGGCCCCCAGTGTAATTCAGTGTATTATTTTTCTGTATATCATGTAATAGCGTTTTTTCTGATTTACAGAATAAATTTTATATGTTGAAATCATATTATAGAACTCGATAGTTATATACCGTGAGTTTGGGATATCAGTGAGTCTTGGTAATTCATTAGTGTATGATGGTAATCAGTGTGACTTCAGTGAGTCTAGGTAATTAGCCCTCATGAGTAATGAGTCATTACCCAAACCACTCAAAAGGTCAGTGAATTCAACAGCTCAACTGTACTTGATTATTAGAATTATAGCATGAATAATTTACTTATTGTCACAAGGAAGAGAATGATCTAGATTTACATAAAACTTGGTTCTTTTTACATTAACAGGTCAGTGTTTTACGATATCTAATACAATTACATTTGAATAGTCCTTGTCCATTTCCAAGGGAAAATTTGGGATTGATCTCTCTCAATGAACACTAATTTTTTGACTCTCGAGATGCCGTAAAATTTTCACATCTAATTCATTAGTTGCTACCAGCTTATTCAGGGTACCAACTCTATAAAGACCATTTGGTTCATAGAATCTCGATTCTTCCTATTTGGCGAGCGCCATATTAGAAGATTTATCTTAATAAGCCCCTTCTCCTCTTTTTTAATAGCTATATATATAAACCTATCTATCTCCCCTTTCACTCACGCAATTATAAATATTTCTAATAGCTAATGGATCTGATTTTCCGATTTTATTAATATTGATTACAGCATCAAACTTAGTTTTAAAATGTAACCAGAAATATGCTTCAAAATATATATATGTTACGTTCAAAGTGGAAACTCATACAGTGTATACACTGAACGTACAGTGTATAAACTGTACAACTAATTGGTCAATGTGGAAACTCGGTGTACAAATTGAACGGTTGATGGTGTACACTTTGAATATAGTGATTAAACGTACAATGTGTATACTGTTCACTTTTTTTTGGGAAATAAGTCTCATCTATTTTAATGGTCTTAAGGTCTTTTAATTTAAGAAAAGTTCGAATATTCATTTATTTTTTAAAAACTTTTATAGGATCTAGAATTGCAAAAAACTTTATTTCTTCTGCATTTCTCCCTATTTGACAGGCATTCGGTGGCAAAATCATACCTCAACATTCCTTGGCCCTATGAAAATGAGGCTTCCTTTGAGGCAGTTTGGATAGATAGAGAATCTCTATGAGAAATCCTTCAGGGACTTCTTTGCGATTTTCAAGAGGTTCTCATCTTGATTTAATAGCATTTTGGATGCCCTGACTTTAGTGATAAGATTTTAATATTCCCTATCGTTAAATCTTGATGAATTTTGGGTTGATAACTTGATCAAAGGGTTAAACATTTACTTTTTCTTAGTTGAATGCACACAGACTAATTGATATCTGCATGCGATTACTGGAAACTGCTATTTATTCAACAAAATTGGGCTTGTAATTCAAGATTAAAAAATTTTTCCAGTGTACACATTGTACGTTTAATCACTATATTCAAAGCGTACACCATCAATCGTTCAATTTGTACACCGAGTTTCCACATTGACCAATTAGTTGTACAGTTTATACACTGTACGTTCAGTGTATACACTGTATGAGTTTCCACTTTGGACGTAACATATATATATCTATTTTTACATGGGTTTGAAAGTTACACATTAGGTTCAATTTCCGGCATCCACAATGTGGATTCCACATGTGAATCCTTATCCTTCTGTATTGGATATGGAAATAGTTTAAGCCCTTATGATCCCAGCCATGATTTTATTGGTCAATTTCTATCCAATAAAACCTTTTAATTTTTCATATGATTGACAATCCGAATAAGAAGAATTCAATTTGAAAGAAGATTCGTCATAGTTACCCATAAGTCATTGATAGAGCCCCTAAAAATAATTTTTAACCCATTTTTTTTTTTTAGACATTTTAATTTTTCCTTATGGGAGTTTTAATACAAATGGGGGCGTTAAAGACCCCCCCCCCCAATGTCATTCTAGGGTTAAGATCTAAAAAAATTAAAAAACATTATTCTCCCATTTCAAGGTATTATTTTATTGCGAATTTACAACAAGTATCTTACATGAACTACTTACAATAATAACTTATTAGATTATATAATAGAGATATTTATAATTGCATGAGTGAAAGGGGAGATAGGTTTATGTGTGTAGCTTTTAAAAAGAGGGGAGAAGGAGCTTATTAAGATGAATCTTCTAATATGGCGAGTCTATGGCTTCCTATATTGCGCACAACATATACAGTATAACTATCGAGTTCTATAAAATGATTGCAACATATATAATTCCAATGAATAAATTGAAAAAATAAGTATTTCTCTAACTTTTCTTAAGAATAATCCTCTGAGTGGAAGTCCAAATCAGTGGGAAACTTCCTTCAAGTTTTTCTCAGACTCCCCCATCGAATCAAAGGTCATCTGGGAAGAGTGTGTCAGTTGTCATGCATTTTTTCGAATTCGTCCGATAATCCAACAATCAGATATCATTCATAATGAAGTTTGTGGAATAACCGGCCAACAGCAAACTCAAAATATATACATGGCTATACCCAACATCGAGAAAAAGAAGCAAAACATTTTTGCTAGAATTTTCTCCTTTAATCGAAAAGTAGATCAAAGTGGTAATTTTAGACGTCTTGATCGTACAATGTCATCAGTTTTGGAGCTTAGAAAAAAATCCAAGCTGAATGAAAGAGGAATAGTACGGTAAGTATAATAAAATTCATGAAAATATTTCATGTTTATACTCAAAAGTAACTATTCATAATGGGATCCAAAAAATATTTGTTCTCCTTACTATCTCAAGAAAACATCTGAGTTTTTCGTATAAATAGTTGTAATTCTTATCCTCATGCTTTAAATAAATAATATATATAAAAGGAAATTCGAAAGGTAAGATTTTTTGACATTTTTCTCTTCATCTACTATACTTGATTAATTTTATAGTGTAACAATAATTAAAAGCTGATCGCTATTAGATAAGGGAAATAAATATGGTATATGAAATTTAAGGAAACAGCTGATTGTATCGTGTGAAAGTCTACTTTGTATTATTTCGACCATTACTGCTGCCCGAAAATAAAAAAATTGGCTTAAGTCTGCCATTTGAATCGGATTTCAAGAAATTTTTATAAAACATTTGAGACCTTGATGAAAATATTGAGATCTTTGTAAAAATCAATAATTGTCAAATTCATAAATTTGAACGAAAAGTATTTATGACAGTTTCTTTAGATGTTATTTTTTTAAATATCTAGTCTTTCGAATAAATGAATAATCTCAAATGTCGGTTGTCATAGTCCAAAATTGTATTTACGTAAATACATGAATCATATATATTACAAACCCAGCCAGTGGATTCTACATTATATTTTATAAAAAGGGATTGATATTAAAGTAGTGCAATTACCTTATTAATAAAAATAAAATTATAACATTTTTCGAAGGTTAAAATCTGATCCTTATCAATTTTCCATAAATGCACTAAAAACTGTTTTTCAATTTTGGTCTGCTAAAGGTCTTGATTTGAAAACTACACCTAGTTAATATAAAGCTAACTGATATGAAGATGGGAATTTATGGTTTTTACAATTTTTCCATCAAGAAATCGAGGTTTTTTTGGTATCTAGATCATGAAGACCATTTTTACGATATAAAGAAAAAAATTTTGAAAAAATCAATTTTCAGGAATATTATGGAACATTTAAAATTTTAAATCTTGAAGTAGCGTCGAATTCACAATTTTTTGAAAAATGGTCTTCATGATCTAGATACCAAAAAACCTCGATTTCTTGATGGAAAATTTGTAAAAACCATAAATTCCCAACTTCATATTAGGTGTATAATTAACTACTAATCAGTATTTATGATTCCTTTTATCCTATAAAGAGAGTTTCCGCAGAATTGAAGTGAAGAACCGAAGAAAAATTTTTAATTTCAATTTTTTGTGACAATTTTGATTAATTTGGTGATACAATATCCAAATAAAATTTCTGGTTAATGATTAAAAACGTGATTTAAAAATCTCTTTCGTTGAAATATGTAATAATTGCGAGCAGTATTGTATCCTTACAATGTCATAAAACTCTTGTCAGTATTCTCTTCTAGAGTTTACGAATTCAATTGTACCTAGCTCTAAAGCTATTGAAAAATTTATCAAACTATTCTGTATTTACTTATATTTTGATAATCTTTATTTATCTTTTTATATCTAGATCGTATTCGAAAAGATCTAGTGCTCGCCATATCCAGAACAACAACTCAAATCCTCTTTCAACAGTCAATCTTGGAGTCAGTAACAATAGTTTTCTCAAAAATTCGCCTCAAATTAGTGGTAATCAATCAAATTTGGATCGTTTACCAGAAAATAAAAGTATTAAAATTGTGAGTCAATTTCATAAATTTATAAATACATTTTGCCGTGAAAGTATATTCAGGCTCCAATTATAAGCTGGAATATTTTAATATTTAATACATATTATGTATTTCAAAATAATTAAAACTTTGTGGGAATCTAGATTAGGTCACATATTGATTTTTGGATTTGGATAGTCTTTTGGCTTCTACAAATACGTAGATAAAATAAATGAATGCAGAGTTCGAAACTTCCGCGCGGTAGAATTTGAAATTATTTTCTAGATTTATCATCTTAGAGTTTACAGCAAAACTTTTAGCGTTATTTAACTTATCAGTGCCCGTACGAGTCATTCAATTCTAATCATTTTTGAACAATAGAGGTAGTCTAATATAGAGTTGATGATTCAATTATGTTTAAATCTTATAAAAATTATAAATAAATAAATTTTATTGGACAACGAACTAGACAAAAGTAGCTATTTAGAGAATATTTTATTAACGGAGTGAATTCATAAATTTGAATAAATAAGTTCTTTTTAGAGATTTTGAATATCACAGATCAATCAACTATTTTAAAATTCATATTTCGTCATTTCAGATTAGCTCTCAAGAAATAGGCCAACGAGTAGCTGACAGCATATCACGTAATAAATCTGGATCAAACCAAAAGTTATTCAGGGATTCAAATAGGAAATTTGTTGGTTTTATTTTAATATATGTCGTTCAATAATTAACTGCAAAATAATTTTAGTCTCAAGAGGAATTTGAAGATAGTCAAGATAAGTGTAATAACCTTACAAAGTCTGAAAGGAAGAGTCGATCATCCGGAAAGATATATAAAGATCCAGAAATAAAAAGTAAGTTCTTTATAGTCGATTAATTCCTAAAAATTGATTTATTTCTTCTTAGGTCAACAAGATGATTTAGTAAGTATATACTATATTGCAGTATTTGTATTTTAATGAATCTTATTGGCTGATGGGATTTAAAAAAAATCATTGGTTAATAAATAAAACAAATGAAAATGAATATTTACAAACGAGAGAAAGGTTTCATATTGTTAGTTAGGAATAGTTATATTTAATGGCAGTTAAGAATAAAAATTTGATTATTGAGCGAGACCCAGCCCTTTGGACAATGAGTAGTCCCTTGTCAGTAAGATCATGCAAACTTCCAGAATCTCTAATGCAACCAATTCAGTGTATAACAGATAATGAGGATTCCTCAACTTTATCAGAATCAGAAGATTTCTCAAAGGAGAATATTTTTCGGAATAAAAAGATATTCCACAAAACCAGAAATTCTACAAAGGTAGCAGAAAGTATTGATCAATCGGAAAATATAGTCAGTGGGAATTATGTGGTAAAATTACGCAGAAAACAACGAGTTAATTTATCACAACAATTAGATTTGATGCAATCATCTTTTCATTTCAAGCATTTAAGTACATGCCTTGATTCAGATAGCGAAGATGAAGAATCTCAGTACCGAATAAAGGCTAGACCCCTAAGTTTATTAGCAGATATTAATCAAGTTAAAGACTTATGTCCAAGAATAAAACCTGACTCTGGTCCTGATAATGAGCGACAAAGGATTCAATAAATATGAATGTTAAAATAATATACAGATTGATTTTTACTGTGAAATATAAGCGTTTTCGTAAAGTGATATAATCCCCAATTGATCTCCCAGAAAAAGCTATATCTGAATTTGTTTTTGAAAGGAATATTACGAATAAAAGGATTAATCAGATCTTGTTTTATTGATACGACAATATCTGACTGATTACACTGTTCAATGTGTATATAGAAAAAAAGGATAATCATAAGTAGGTCGAATTTTCAGTGCATTCATTTTTTCCCATTTTCTATTCATCCGTGCTGTTTGAGTGCTAAACAACAAATACTCTAGAACATCTAGGCTTTTAACTTTTTCCTGAATTTGTAAAAAAGCAAAATATGAAATAAATATAGTGGAAGGTGGCATACATTTGCCCAACTGCAAAGCATCTCATTATTTACATCTTTTGGATAGTCATTCTTCCGATAAATCTCGGTCAGCGTTAAGAAATCATATCTTGTATAGCTCAGAATAAAACGAAGATTCCATCTATGAGACAACTTAAAAGATTTATAATTAGCATATCTTGGTATTCTTATGTATCTTTTAGTCATTCTTGGGAGAAAATTTTGATTATTTTTTTCAATATAAATCAAATTTTGAATTTTTTTGTACTCATTCAACAACACAAGATACGTTATTATTGATCCATTTCTGTACAACTAATTAATCGACCCAATAGAATTTTCATTGCCTTCAGGGCAAAATAACTTTTCTTACTTGCCTTTTAGATTTGAGAACAAATCTAATTTTATTTTGGAACGATAATGTTGCCGAACCTCATCAAGTATATTATTGTTACTGGAGTCAACACTCATAAGGAAGATAGGAGAACGAACGAATAATAAGTGATAAACGTTTTATTTCGCCAGATCTCTTCAGACTTAATCCCGGGCTCTGATTATATACTATTACATCGCAAATTTTTCTGCTCTTCCATTGGATAAAAAGGAACTCAGGGAGGGGGGAGGTGTTCATTTTTTGACTTCAAATTCGGAGGAGTCTATTACAAACAAATCGATGGAGTTCCTATGGGAGCCCTATCGGTCCATTATTAGCAGACATGTTTTTGGCCTCGCTTGAACAAACCTCTATGATGCCCATCATTAACAGCTCACGTCTATACATCAGGTACCTGGATGATACCTTTCTCCTAGTCAACGAAGATTGCAATAAATGACATGTCGAGGCATCTCAATGGTATGCACGAAAACATTGATTTCACCAACGAATGTGAAAAGGAGGGAAGACTGAGCTTTCTACAACTTGAAGTTATTCGTGAGGGATCAGTTGGAAAGACGGAAATCTACAGGAAGACGAATGCTCCTTCACAGTTTTTACCCTTTTATAGCTTCTCCCCTAAAGAATATAAGAAAAGCATAGTGAGAAATGAATTCTTGAACATTAAAAGACTAGTCTCGGCAGAATACGCGAAGGAAGAGAGATGCAAACTGAAATCAATTTTGATGAGGGATGGTTACCCGGAGGCTTTCATTAACAAACATGCCCATGCTAAACCCAATCACAACGAAGCGGATGATGAAGCCGATGAACCCATTTACCTAAAACTACCTTTCAAAGGTGACACATTCAAGTCAATATTGAGTAACAAACTGACTCAAATCACCAAATAGACGTTCCCAGGCAGAAAACTTGCCCGGTGTGGCGTAGTGGTATCTCTCTCACCTCTCATTCCGACCCCTTTACTCTCGGTCCCAGGTTCAAACCCTCCCATACCGGGCACATTAAACACTCTTTCTCTGTTCTCTTATTTGTACAATCATTAATCTTTATAATTCTGTAAATAAAAATGTTCGATTACAAGAAAAAAAATCTTCGAATCATACAGAGAACGACCAAACTTCGTGAAAAAATTAATGAGAACTTTATCTCCTCATTTAACCAATTCGAAAGGATTGAGCTCATCCCAACCAATTCTCCACCACCTTTTATATCTCTATTTGATTTGAATTATATTTATGAAATTTGCAAAAATAAAAAAAGGCTGGATATTCACTTTAACTTATTATATAACTTACCCCCTTATTTCCTTACCATATTGGTTCAATTTCTGAACCACTGTAATTCAGTCTGCGAAATTCCACTGGATTGGCTTATTGTTAAAATTACGCCTATTCCAAAAGTTAAAAAATACTCATGTTTTTCGGACCTTAGGCCGATATCATCCCTAAACATTTTCCTGTCTATCTTGGATCGTTTTTTGACTAAGGAAATATCTAATGCTTTACCCTTCCCCTTTCCTGACAAGACCCAACATGGGTTCTTGCATGGGAAGAGTACATCTAGCAATATGCTCGAGTTTATGAACTATACAACTCCTCTCTTAAAAATCACTAAAACATTCGTCATTGTTCACCTCATTGATGCATCGAAGGCATTCGATAAATTAAAATTCTCCTACATTAAGGATAAACTTATTAAATTAAACATTGATCCCTATTTAATAAATCTAACTATGTACTTTCTATCGAATCGTAAACAATTTGTTTACTTTAACTCCACCTCCAGTAAACTTGTAAATATTAACTCGGGTGTTCCCCAGGGTTCTACGATCGGCCCTCTTCTCTTTAACCTTTGCTTCGCTGATATTCAGCTCCCGGAGAACATTGAGGGTGTTCTCCTTAAATTTGCAGACGATCTAAAGTTCGTCTTCAAGGTGAAAAATTCCCTTGATATTGTTAAAATTAATCACAACTTCTCTCTTCTGAAAGGTTCCCTTGAGGCCATGGGGCTCTATATAAATAGAGATAAATGTAAATTATTACTCCCATGCGGTCTCCCTGCAACCCTCTTGGAATCTCTTCTACTTCCTGGAGAATTTGTCTCCTTAACTTCGGATCTAGGTTTCAGTATTTCAGATGGTCTTAAAATAAATCCTCTTTCAAAATTATCTAAAATCAATACAACTATATTTTCAATATTAAAATTCTCTAAGTCGTCCTTTTTGAGACTCAAAGAGTATAAAGCTTTTGTTCTAAATAACCTTGACTACATTACCTCCCTGGTTCCTATGTTATCTAACGAGAAATCTCTCGAGATTGAACACATTCAATCTAGGTTTTTATATTTTTTATACCCTGACCTTGAATCCTACAATGCTCGTATCTTGTTCTCAGGTCTTAACCCCCTTTGGATTCGAAGATACGCCATTCTTGTTAAAAATTTTATCAAGTCAGCTAAAATGTCTGAAAACTCCTACAACCTAAGAAATCCATCTTATTCGAAACATTATTTACTATCAGCTTACACCATGATAGAAAATAAATACAAAATATCTGAATGTAGTGACCCTACTAATATTAAAGTTGCTATGTCACATATAAGATCTAAATTAGACTATTCTAAGAGTCTTCTTTACTCCTATCAACATTAAGGTTCCCAAAATGATCAGGGAATTTACTCGAAAGGCTTATTTGTTTATTTTCAATTTTTATATTTGCTCCATGAACTCAGATTTTATTATCAATTTAAATTGCCCAAACCAAACCAGATTTTATTTTTATATTTCATGCTATCTGTACACATTTATACATTTAAATATATTTTTCATTCTAACAAAAAAAATGCTGCGCTGCGTGCTTCTCAAAAATATAATTCTTTCCCTATAATACCCATAATTACTAATTGAAAACAAAAATGAAGTTGAGAAGACCACAATTTTCAACTTAATTTCAAAGGAAATGTTTTTAGTAATGATTCAAGGAGAAGGTTGACAAGTCTCATCGATCAAAATTATATCAACATACAATTGAAAATTGTATTTAAAACTCAGAGATTGTTCAATTTGATTCACAAAGATTTACTGAAACCTGAAGAGAAGACTATTGATTTATAAATTTCAATGTGACTGCGGATCTTCTTATATAGGACGTACAATCAGAAAGTTGTCAACTAGAGGGAACGATCACCTTAAGAAAGATAACTAGGCATCTTAGACAGGAAGGACATGAGGCTTCAATTTCGAATTTTTCAATTTTATGTAAAAACCCGAGTGATGACAGTACAGACGTTTGGAAGAAGGAGAAATTCTTCATTAATCTCTTTATAAACCAGACTTATGTGTTCAAAAGAATTATTCCTATAACCTTCAACTACCTTGGTCTATGTAAGCTTTTTCACTTTTTTCTCCACTGTTGCTATTTATTGGAGAGTTTTGGTGTTTTTCAGCTTACATTTATTCTAATTTTCTTCAACTTTTACTTTTTCTTTAAAAATTTGTAAAATAATTACTAATTAGTAATTGGTAATCAGCCATCTCTTAATACTTTTTATTTCTTGGAAAGAATCTCTTGAGATCTGTGAAATATCTGTCAATCAAAAGATCTTCAAGATTCAAAGGATTAAACTTGCTAGATTATTTTGTTTTCTAGCAAAATTTAAAATTGGCAAATAATTTTGCATATTTAATCTTCTAGTCTAGTTTTATATCACCTAATAATTAACAAAAAAAATTCATTGAAAGTTCAAATAGGAGTAAAGTCTAAATTTGAAGCTGCCACATTTTTCTTAATTCTTAAGTCGTGATCTAGATTTCAAATTTTTTCCCTAAAATTCATGAATTCCCATCCTATGTTATAGAAGAAAAAAAATTCTAATGTTTAGGAATCAATATAATTTGTAATGAATTCACTCCCCCTTCCTATTGATTTGACCTTAATGTAAATGAAATTTCTTTCATTAGGGCGGATAACACTTGATACTAAACGTAAATTTATCTCTCAATTTTTATTTCAATCCAGTTAACTAAAAGCTATCTACACTTTTTATTTTCTTCTCCTTACTCATTTCAACTTGAGTACTATAGTAAGTATAAGGTTGTTCTAAAGGAGAAAAAACAAAGCTTCTGTCATTCTTCAAATGAAATCTCATAAATAAATTAATGTCTACGAATAAATGATTGAGAACAATCAAATAAGATAAGGATTTTTATCACCTTTCTACACAAATTTGTAAACTAAAATAAATCGAGAATATCAACTTTAATTTTATAATTGAATTATATCAAACTCACTAACAATATTTCAATTAAGAATTAGGAAATTCTCTCCATCATATCGAATGGCTTGACATGTTAGGCCTTGTTTATTAATAACACATTTAATTTGTAGTGAATTTTTTGCTGATGTCAAATAAATTCGAAAAAATGGTAAATCGAATTCTTTTATCCAATCAAACTACACATATAAAGATTTCCGCTATCTCTGTAACCTTTGGAGGTATTAAGCCTATCGATTTCTACAATAGGTCATATTTTTCTTTTCAATAATCTAGGTCTATTATCGTTCGTAACTAACCATTTATTGTAAAAACTTGCCGTTTCGCCTTACCAAAATCATTTGAAAAAATTTTGCTTAAGTAATGATTTCTGTTTATTTAAAAGTAGTTGGAAATAATTTTTTATTTTCTCTGCAATCTTCATTAGAAAGCAATCATTTGCTTACACGAAAAGTTTTATTGCTTCCTTAAGTATTTAAATAAAAATTTACCTTTTATTAAGTTTATTTTGGTGACTGGGGATAAGTGCTAAAGTCTTTTATAATCTCTAATTCGATGCAGAGAAGTCACGTACCTTGCCTCAGAAATAAGACTCAAAATAAAATAAAAATCTAATCAAAAAAATTTATTTATAATAATAATTATTATTACCTTTTTGGTAACCGATTCAAAAGGAACACTCTCACTGAGTCAAGAAAAAGAAGTTCGAAAAAATTATGCCTCAAATCTGAACGACTATTTTTGGTCTTCTTGTTTATTGGTGATCCAGAAAAATAACATTAGATTCCTCTCACACTTTGAAATTAACAAAAATTTTCAACTCAAAGTTTTAAAAACTTTAAAATATTATTTTTTGAAATCCTACTTATGTTGACCACTTTTACCATTTGAAGAAAAAAATTATTGTTTAATTTTATCATATCGATGGGCGATTTTAGTAATTTTGGAAAATTTCGTCTAATAGCTTTATATGAATTAAATTTAGGGTTTAATTAAATTTTTAAAAAATCTTCGGGTAATGATTTTGAAATACTTAATACTTTGTTAATTTCTACCATATTCGTAATAATGCTTTAAAATCATTTTTTCCCTTCATCTGATTTGAAATTTTGTATTTTATGACAGGTAAATTTACCTGGCATTAGGGGAACATTTTCCAGTACATCTCTTTTTCTTTCAATTGTATCTTGGGCATTCTCTTTGAATAAGGAAAATTCTCCTCAATTCCATTATATTTTTTGACAGTTTTGAACAAAAAAATTTCCTTCTATAATATTCAAAATCAAGAATTATTCGAAAATTAATTTTCTCGACTTTTATAATTTCAAAGATTAGTTATTTGAATTTCCTTTTACAGTCGAAGCATTTATTTCCGGCTAAAGTTTAGTCTTCTCGATGATTATTAAAAATTATGTACCAGTTACTTTTTATTTATTTTTGTACATATTTTATATTGAATTTTACTTTAAATACAGAACTTCTTTCTAACAAAAAAAAATAAATATCATTCAGCATATGAGGACTAACTATGAATGCAAATATTAAATTTCAACACAGGTAAAAGGGACCATAAATGCAATATTTAAAATTTTACATTACAAAAAGGAACCAAAAGTGAATTAAATTTCAGGGGTCCTCAAATCTAATGTGAAAAATTAATTAAGATTGTAATTTGGCCTACCCCTGTCACCATATCTGCAAATGGGAAAGTCCGAGCCACCAATTTCCAAATACCCCTTTCATAGCGTATCATTTTGATTTTGATGTTGTGAATGAACTTGATATCACGGAGATTCAATGAAAAAATTTTTTGTTAACTTCCCAAAAAGACTACTCATCTGATCCAAATCTATTCAAAAATTAATTGATTGCCTTAAAATCAACCTGGGTATTACTGAATAGAAAATTAAATTCTGCATCGATTGTCTTTTAATAATAAAACTTCTTAAATGTTATTAATCCGGAACTTGATAATTCTAATTTGAATGATGTGTTTATAATTTTGGTGAAGAAACTCATTGATGCGAGGGAAAATATTTTCTTTAGCTTGAATAAACTTCAAAGATATTGTTTCATATCTTCCCCCATATATTTGGCTAATATTTAGGGAAAACTTCATTTCCATCTAATAATAAAATTTTATAATTTAGTCAGTTTTTATTTATTTAAATTGAAAATTTACACATAAAAAAGAATATAGCCTTTAATTTAGATATAATTTATCTAACTCAAAATCTAATATGTACTTAATTTTCGTCCTTATATTTATGATGTATTGGGCTGGAAATTGTTTGCAATTATCTCATCATTTCAAATATAAAACATGTATATTTTTTGACATTTTTCCAATCTAATCAAAACTCATTAATGTTTTTATCTTTTATGTACTACCTGTCAAATTTGAGCATGTCTAAAAAACTTTTTCCTAAAGCAGACATTGGATACGTTTTCTATATCATGTCATTTATTCATGCTAACAGACTGCATGCTGTAGATATGTGTATTATATTTTTCAACTCAATTTCTTTATACACACATGTACATTTCTTGAAAGATCATGGTCATATAATCATCATTAAAAAATTAAGAGAATCAATGGGGAAAAAGCTCACAAAGGCCAAGGTAGTTGAAGATTTGGTTGATATGAAGTAGGAAATCTATGATTTTTACTAAAACTTCGATTTTTTCATCAAAAATTCGAATATTAAATAGATTTTTTGCAATCCTACTCATGTTGCCGTCTTTTATGATTTGAAGAAAAAAATTTAGTCATTTTTCAAATTTCCGATTATTTTGAACTTTGGACTGAAATTTTTTATCGTTTCAGAGTGCTAGTGTGGTACTGTGATTTTCAGGATCAAAATAAGACAAGAAATTCAAATATCTCCGACAAATTTTCGAAAGATCCACCATTTTTAAGGATTTCTATTTGTCGAAATTTCATTAATTTTCAAGTAATGAAAATGATAAACTCGACTCTAATGAAGTTATTTCCGGCCTTCTTGTCTTATTGTGATCCTGAAAATCAATTTTTGGCCACACTAGCACTTTGAGAAAATTTTCACTCAATGGGACTTTTGCGCAATATTTTTCTCAAAATAATTTTTTTTCAGAATTTTTCTCCTCAGTTCGTAAAAGTAGGCAACATGAGTGGGATTCCAAAAAAATTTAACATTTTTGTTGATAAAATCGAGGTTCTCGTAAAAATCATCGATTCCCAACTTCATATCAATTAGCTTTAGATTTAAGCTAGAAAACTTTTTTCGATTGAACTTTGAAATCCCAAGTTACCCTAACTGAAATTAATGTTCAAATAAACTAAGTTAGCATTTTTACAAGATATTCATTCATCTCATCTTATTTCCATTGATCTCAATTTTTATATCTTATTTTATTAGTTTAATTGATCTAGATAATGATTGAAATTACAAATAATTTCGTTCGAGGCAAACATATTTTTTTATTTACTACCCTAAAAATAGAAGTACGCTAAAATAATTCAATTTTTTGCTTCAACTAATCTTTTTTCAATGTTTATTATTGGTTATGAATACATTGTCTCTATTCATTTGAATTCAGGAAAGCTTTAAATTAAATTATAAAAACTCTATAATAAAGTCTTTTTCGTCAATATACGTCATAAATATACACTGTACAGCGAGTTGTATGAAATACAGTTATATATATATTTGAATAAATGAATTTCTCCATGTCTGAATAGAATCATTCTGAACAACTGTTACATTCGATTTAAATTGAATTATTTTAAAAGGGATCCATTTTCAAGTAGATAAATTAACCCTTCAAGTCCCATGATATATTTTTTTAAGAAATAATATTTCCTACATGACCCCAATTTATTAGAGCATCTATAAATGATAAATTCGAAAGAATTAACTCGTTGAATGTAAAGAAAAAAAGTTATGTTGCTTTCAAATCACTACGGGACTCCTAGCAATTTTACTACTTTCATATATAAAATTTTATTCATAAGTACAAAAATCATAATTTTGAACCAAGTAGTTCTTCAGGGAGCTGTTCGGCATAGATTGACTATAACGTTGTTCGCTTGCTACCTGATCATGTAGTCTTCGGGCTTGTATTGGTCTATCCCCTCTTTCTTTTTCTACAGATAGACCTATAAAAGCCAGAAGACAACATAGTCAGGTAGCAAGCGAACTACAAAAATCTTTAAAGAGCATAAATGAACTTCATATTTCTCACAAACAGTTGATAAGTAACGTCCTCTTGATGAATAATTCAAAAAACGATCAAAACGAATCTCACGAATAGACTGAATCTTTCTTTTCTTCAAATATTCAGAATTAGGAACAAGAAGCTTTCGTGGTCTTCCTACATCTAAGTTTCCAAGTTTGATGAAACTAAATTACATGGCTATGATCTTCTGGATAAATCTAATCTTTATACTTCACTGTCATAATTCGCTTTGATCTTACTCTATAAAATTTATAGAATCCCTTTTAATAAAATCCTTTTTTATTAATGCATTGTGAGACTTGATACGTTGATCCAATAGGTCAATCAAATGAAAGAGTCCCACTGTGACTTTGAAATCAAATTATTATTAAAGCTAAATTATAATTATTATTATTGAGTTTACAAAAAAATTCCCATTTTATCAAGTAGTTTTTTCTGATTGTGATTTTTAGTTTCTACGAAGGATTTGAGTTATGACTAGTTTAGTGCCTAAAAATTTTCAAACTAAAATACAAGTATATCAATTTAAAGCTTATTTTATAACCTCTTGGTTGAAAATACATTACATCGATAATTCAGTAGAGCTTGAAGAAGGCTTGTGACTTCACTGTAGGACTTAAAGGGTTAATTATAGAGAAAATGTTTGAGGCTTGCCTGAAATAGGCCGAAGAAATTTCTCTAATTTTTCTTAGATCTCAAAAAGCACGCTAATCCATTGTACAATGTACATGTCAATAATTGTTATAAACTTGCTAAAGACAATGTTCAAAGTTTATGGAATATTCAAATAAATCAAAGAGTCCTGAGAAATAAAAATGTTAAAATTAAAAGACCTTTAAACAATGCCTTTATTTTTTTGATAGACTTCCATCTTTATTTAACGAAATCTCTCGCAAAAATATTGCATTTACTAAAAAAGATTTATATAACTACCTGGAAAACTTTTGATACATATATATATTTTTTTCTTTTTTGATACAATATGACAATAAATTTATTTATTTATATTTATGATATTTCATAATTCACATTAAAATAAATGTAATAATGAGTTGTTTTATTAGATTGATTCAAGTGAAGTACCGGATCTTAGTGCAGTTTTGTGCCGAGACGAGAGAAATTTTGACAATTTTGCTGTAGATTTTGATGATACGGAAGCCTCTACAGTAATCAGAATTAAGCAAGATGCGACTCGTCGTTATGGCTTTAATATTCGGGGAGGCAAAGATCATGGAATGCCTATTATCGTAAGCCGTATTGGTGAAAACATGCCAGCTGATTTAGCAATTCCAAGGTTACATGAAGGGGATCAAATATTGTCGATTAATGGTATTGATACAAATGATCTCACTCACGATGAAGTATGTTATCTAAAAAGATTAATTTAAATTGATTATAATGACTTAATGGTTAGAGCAAAGGCCTAAAAATTGACCTGCTGAAATAGGAGTGTAGCTTTTACGATCGTTACTATTCTTTCAACTTTAAAATAATGGAAAAGTCGGGACAACTCAAAATTTAATGTTTCCCAATTTTTCCAAAAACTATTTTTCTTTTAAATCGGTGAATGTCTGTCTATTAACCGATCTCGAGACCTTGATGAAAACAATGGGATTTTTTTAAAAATCATAAATTTCCAAATTCATCCAGAATAGCTACAGCTAAGAAACACACTAGGTATTTACATCCTGAAACAGTTATTGTAGTTCCTTTTAAAAAAGATCATTGCGTTTTTTCTAAAAACTTTTTTTCGAAATTTTTTCTCTTATATCGATAAAAGTTTGCCTTTTGAACCAGTTTCCAAAAAGTCTTCAGAAAATTTCGAGATCTTGTTGAAAAAAATGAAAATTTTGTAAATATTATTAATTCCCAAATTCATCGAGAATAGATGTAATTATATTTAAACAAACTGCCTACAATAGAGAACTACTCTTCATTTAAAGTTGCTTAGCTGAATACACAAATATTTTAGGATTGCAAACTGAGCTTGAAAATTTATTCTAAAATACTCTATAATTCTGGAAGAGAAGCTAGATTTTCTGACCGCTAGGATGGCCTAGTGGGTACAGTACATAACTCAATTTTTTTATTAGTTCAAGAATTGACCCCCAGGACTTTTTTGAGAATTGCAACCTTTGTTCTCAGATAGTTCTAAGAATTTATTTTTACATATAGAATCCTCTGTATCTGCTTATTACTAAAATCTATTGGAGAATTTTAATGCTGATGGTTTTAAAAATTGAGCTGTCCTCTAGAATGTCAAATTTTACATCTAAAGATGAGGTCTGACGGAAATGAGAATAGTCTCAATCGAAAGAACAAAGAATTTTTGTAAATAAGCACAATGTAGAAATTACAGTGTTTTTTAGACATTAAACCTACTAGCAAAGTGTGGTCACTGGTAATTACTATATCCAAGTGAACTCTAACTTGATGGAGATAGGGTTCGAATCCTGGCTATAGTGTAGTGACGAGTCCTAACAAGGACGAAACGCGTCTACATCTGCCACCGTGAGTTGAATATTATTCGACTCTCTTATGGAATTGACACTTGCTTATCCGAATTTCTAACATCTAGGTGTGAGAAGACAATCTCCATCAAGTTAGAGTTCATATGGATATAGTAATTACCAGTGACCACACTTTGCTAGTAGGTTTAATGTCTAAAGAATTTTTGTCTTCATAATGCTCGCATTTGATCTATTTGAGGCTGCGAGCCGAGATAAAAACAGATCAAATTTTATAAATAAATAATAATACTAGTCCTTGCAGTTATACTGAACCGGGAAATATTTTACTTTTACTATTTATTGAACATTTCGCATTCCATCTGGGATAAAAACAAAAAGAATTAAAATTATTTTTACAATTATTATGTAATATTTTTCAAATGATAACGTAACGGTAAAATAAATCTTTTCTCAATAATTTGATTGTTACGAGAGAAAAATATTTCTTCTATGAGAAAGAATTCAGATTTCTGTCAAAAATCTTCTTATCTTAAATTAAAATCTTAATTTGATTTCTTGATCTTTTTCTTTCTTTAGCAATTTTCAAATTAAAACAATCCAGCAATTGCTCCAATGTGTAAATGAGAACTAACGAATGTCATTTTTGTTGCGGTTCTTTGTCATTTTCGAAATAAATTAACTCAATCTACTATTAATCGATGTCATTGGGAGACTATGTGTTTTTCGACAATACAACATATAATGTAATTTGAGAATATTTTGACAGAAATGTTATTACATTATCTTTAACAATACACTCCTCTGTATTTTTATGCAAGTCAACAATAGCTAACATTTTATACATTTATTTATTATTTTTATAGAAGTAGTTTTAATCTTTTTATGTGCTGCTTTCCTAAAAAGTTAAAAGATGGAATTTATGTATGAATATTTTATTTCGTTTCTCATCACCAAAATTTGTTGAATGAGGAAGATATTTATTATTCTTTGATTCGAATGTTCGATTGGAAAAGTTGACCTTAATAAAAAGACGATCCGAAATAACTTTTAGTATCGCATTCACAGGGAAAATGTTGATCTGCGCCTAAATATTTTTATGATCATGATAGAAAAGTTTAATCTGCTAAAGTTATTTCTCACATAGATCCAAGAATTTTATGATGATTTTATTTTACGGATAAAATTCACATGGATTTGATGAACTTTTTGCTATTGATTGTCATACCGAGTTAAATATTCTATTCATTCAATCTAAAAAAGATAAAATTTATTCATCTGAATTAAACTGTTAGGATAGTTTTAATTTACTCTAATTTCGTTAAGTATTCCAATAAATTCGTTAAACTCATTTGATAATTACATCGTTTATTGTTCTTATTTATTTTTTCAACGTCTAAAGTCGAAAAATTGTCCACTAATTTTGTAATTCTTTTATTTTCTAGGTCGTAAATATAATCCTCAAGACCCCATCGACTCATTCAGAATTGGTCCTCGTGGTAAAAGCAAGAAGTAAGTCTTTTTAAATACTCTTAAACTGATAGGTTGAGAACCTATACACCTTAATATTAAGATTTTTTCAAGTTTGAGACAACACTATTTTTTAACTAAGATGAAAGGCCTTGTCGATTCCAAAATGAGAGAGCAATTGGAATTTTATTTTTAGGTTCACGATCAGTATTATTTTTCAAATAAGAATATATTTTACACCGTGTGTCTATTCATTGCAATATTTCTCTACCTTTTCTTGAGCAAAATTTCTTCTATGAGTCAGTAGATAATTATGAATGAGTAATTCACGTTGTTTTTCAAAAACGTCCGAGTATCCACTTAAATTCATAATTTGGAAATATGTAAGAAAGGAATATATTTATAAACCATATACGTATTTCTTTTTTTTTTGAAATTGAAACATTTATATTTATTTATAGAATTGATTTGTACAAATAACGGAACAGGGAAAGAGTGTTCAATGTGCCCGGTGTGGGAGGGTCTGAACCTAGGACCGAGAGTAAGAGGGTCCGAATGAGAGGTGAGAGAGATACCACTACGCCACACCGGGCATATACGTATTTCTTAAATCTTCATCAGTGGCATTGCTTTAAAAATGATAAAAGTTAAAAGATTCATTCAAGATAACATTTTACAAATAATGAAAGAAATAGTAAAAGATGAATAAAATTAGAATAATATATAAGCTGAAAAACACCAAAACTCTTCAATAAATAACAACAGTGGAGAAAAAAGTGAAAAACTCACATAGGCCAGGGGAGTTGAAGGTTATAAGAATAGTTATTTTGAACACATAGATTGGGTTTATATAGATTAATAAAGAATAAGCACCATATGGAAATTACAGTGTTTTTAGACAATTAACCTACTAGCAAAGTGTGGTCACTGGTAATTACTATATCCAAGTGAACTCTAACTTGATGGAGATTGTCTTCTCACACCTAGATGTTAGAAATTCGGATAAGCAAGTGTCAATTCCATAAGAGAGTCGAATAATATTCAACTCACGGTGGCAGATGTAGACCAGGTGGTGTCAATACTATGGGAGTGTGGAGTAATAGGAGATGAACGGGGGTTCTGGCCTAGTGGTTAGAAACGTTGCCTCACAACGTTGAAGACCTGGGTTCGAATCCTGTTTATGGTGTACTGACGAGTCCTAATAAGGACGACATCTGCCACCGAGTCGACTCTCTTATGGAATTGACACTTGCTTCCGAATTTCTAACATCTAGGTGTGAGAAGACAATCTCCATCAAGTTAGAGTTCATATGGATATAGTAATTACCCGTGACCACACTTTGCTAGTAGGTTAATTGATTAATAAAGAATTTCTTTAAGTAAAAAGGGTTGATGCCAGTTATAAGAATATAGCGCTTTTATTTCGTGGCATACTCATCAGCTTTTACATGCCAGATTTATATAAAGAAAATTGTGTACAAAATCTTGGTTTTAGCTCTCATTGG
>SSNU01000129.1:91437-150328 GCA_012064415.1 Gyrodactylus bullatarudis
AAAGAATTTCTCTTTGACCCATACATCTATGCTGTCATCTCCAGGGTTTTTGTACAAAATGGAAAAATTCGAAACTGAAGCAGCATGTTTCTCCTGTTTGATATGCCTAGTTACCGCAGTGTCCTTATTCAGATGGTCACTTGATCTTGTAGACAGCTTCCTAATTGTTCTACCTATGTAAGAAGCACCACAGTCACATTGGAATTTATAGATTAGTAGAGTCTTCTCTTCAGGCTTGGGTAAATCCTTATGAATCAAACTAAACAATCTCTGTGTTTTAAATACAATTTTCAATTGTATATTATTATAATGTTGATTGATGAGATTTTTAAGTCTTCTTCTAATGTCATTACTAAGACCGTCGCCTTTGAAGTTGAGTCTCAGGAAAATCTTAGTTTTCTTAATCTCATCTGTATTTACATGTTCAATTATCTGAAATATTGATGAATTTGTCTACAAATTTCTTAGGGTAACCATTCTTTATCAGACAGAACTTTGAATTCTCTATTTCATTAGGCCATTCCTCCGGACTGGCTATTCTTCTAATCCTTTTACCTAGACCAATCACTAAGCCAACTTTATGCGAAATAGGACTGAAACTGGCATAATGAAGATATTTCCCATTATCAGTATTCTTCTTGAAAATATTTCTTAGGATTGATCCATCCTCTTTTTTGGTTAGCTTAACATCTAAAAAACTCAAAGCACCATTAGATTCCTTTTCCATAGTAAATTTAATATTTGGATGAAACGTGTTCATCTTTAAGAGAAAGTCATCTGCTGATACATTGGGCTTCATCAAAAGAAAAAGTATCTTTGACAACATATTTAGCATAATATGTATGAATAGGTTTCAAGACATCAATTAACCATTTAGCTAAATTATGTTGTGGACATGACGACATGTCCAAGATCGGCCGACTCGGAAAAGTCAGTAGATTTTGAAATATCATATTTCCTACTAGAAAAGCTTTCTTTCAGCATCACAAGAGGTAGGTTTAGCATAGTTGATTAAGTAATTCTTCTAAGAAGACTGATTTAATTTAATAAAGAAAGGAATTATCATAAATGAAATAATTAATGTTATAAAATATTAAATGTACCAATTATGTTATTATTTATCAGTAAAACTCAGAGTATAAAAATCTTTCGATTAGATTTATTTAACGTTCAAAACAAAATTATTTCAATCATAACTTAAAATCTTTATAAAAAAGGAGCACAAAATTAAAAAATAAACTAAGGATTCATTTACGAATGACGTAATGGAGAAAGGTTCTCTGTGTAATTTATCTATTTATTATGAAAAAAAGAGATTGGGAGTTCTATAAAAGTTGGTCCGATTTTGTCTCACTATATTATTAACAAATTTCACCCTACCCTACTGTATACTAAGTAGATTTTGGATTTTCTTTTTCAAAAATTTTCAAGTTTCAATTTTTTATCATTATCAACAGCTAAAGTTGATGGTACTACTTTTAAGTAACTTTGGATTTTTAAATTCCCTCGAGCATGAAATGTTGATTTTTATGCTTTGTTCTAATCAAGATTGATAGTAAGTTTGTTTGTCAATGAAATCTTGGACTGCTACGTGAAAAACCGTGTAAATAAAATTCGAGAATACATTTTTCTTCGCATTAAAGTCAATACAATATTTTCACCTCTGTTGTGTCTCAATCTAAAATATCAGTAAGACCGTACGTTCTATTTATCATTAGAATTATCTCTTTAAGCTTGATCAGAAAATCACCTTGGCTAAAAATCGATAACTTCAAAAAAATCTATCTCTACAATAGTAGTTTGATTATTTTTATTTTCAATCAATAAATTTAATAAGCTAATTTAATCTTCTACACTTTTCAAAGTTTGAATAAAGCTTGAAAAGATATGAAATTCACTCTAATACAATGAGAAATCTATTCCAAAATTAATTATGGAAATTGATTGAATTCAAGGATCCAAATAATCCGCAAAGAATCTAAAATTTAATCCAGAATAATCCCCTCTTTCGTTGATTTGACTGTAAATCATATTGTCTCTTTAAATAAAAGCGATCATTTTACAAATATCTCTACTCGTTCATGGATTTTTTTTCTCTCCTTAATGTGTGTTTTATTTAAATTAGCTTGAGTATACATTTCATTTGAATATGAGATTGAATTTCTGTTTTTAATTTGTATTTGATCCTATTTTTTTCATTTGCACTCAGAAATCTGCCCCATTTAACCCTCTCGTACCCATTTGATTGTGAGACTAGATAGAATAAATGTGCAGTGAAAATAAAAAAATTGCTGATATAAAAATATTTTTTTTGAGCAATTTCAATACATTTTTATTATCTACTTGTAAGCAACGACACAAGAAGTTTTTTCAAAATTTTATACCAAATCTTAGAAATCATCTAACTTCCGAGTATATCTTGACGAAAAATTTTATCAGCGAAGGTTGACATTCAGCTATAGTAATTGTTATAAAGTTATAAAAAAAGTACATTATCATAGCAATATACTAATGTATAATATTATATATTGTATATTATACATGTAGATTTTTTTGGTAAAGAGGCGATTTTCATTTTTTAACAAATAACCTTGAAGATAAAAAATTTGATATTTTAGTTTAATTTCAACATTAATTGATTTTTAATTTTTTGTTCGATTTACTTGTAAGTAGTTTATGCTATTTTTTTTGGTAAATTTATGATAGGCTATTGAGATCGAATTTTTTTTCAAATGTTTTAGAATTTAAAAATTTACTTTAATCCTTCAAGCCTCAGCGGGTCATATGTGGGACAGGTTACATTCTCAAGCCATGATTCTGTTTTATAGAACTGAAATGAATTTATTGACCACTTTTCTGAAAGTAGAACTAATATTTCTTTCGAATGGGCTGTGTTTTATAAGGCTGCAATAGTTTATTAAGAAGTTATGACCATTTAAAAATTCGTTTCTGAAAATATATTAAATAATATAAAGAACGATTTTTTAAAAAACCACTTACAGAGATCGAAGAGAAAAAAGGAAGAAACTTTTATCGAGAAACCATGCCCGTAGAATTCAAATATATTATCACCTTTATGTTAAAAAAGTTTGCCATTTTCTGGGTCCGAAAATGGTCATTTTTTGGGAAAATAACTCTTAAACTAAAGGTTGTTTTTTTGGAAAAATTTAAAGTATTCTTATTTTTGAGGCTCTAAAGATTATAAATCTGAAACTTCAGATTCAAGATTAACTGCATTCAAGTAATTTTCGTATAGGCTTATTTTTCAGTTTATAAATTTCCTGAATATATCATTTTTCCCATTTGATTGATTATTCCTCTCAATCTTTTTCGTCTAGCATGAAAAATGAGAAAGAAATATATACTTTGAAGGAATTGATAAAATTTTTACTTTTTCCACTACCCGTTCTCTTGCATCATTTATGTTTATTTCACTAAGAAATAGACATGATTGATTGATGATAAAAATTCTTTTAAAAACGTTAGACATATATGTATTTGGAATAGAAATTTTAAAAAAATTTATTTTTCTCTAATGTTTGGTTTAAATTAATATATAAACCTGATTACCAAAGACCGTGTGAATATTTTTTGCTTGGTCACATAAATATTAAATGTAATGATGTAATAAACATATTTGTATATTTCACAATATCTCCCAACATAATATCATCAATGAGAAGTGTAAAAAAATCCAATTTTGTTATAGCCTTCCGCGAAATGTTCGTTAGTCCTGGCTTGAATTTACATATATTTGCAATTTTTGTTTTTGTAACAGTTGGTGGCTCGGAGGTATAAGTGTATGTACCGTATTTCGATACTAAGATGTTACTTTGATTTTTCGTGGATACAGTTAGTAGAGAGGAATCAGGATCTTCATCTGTGCTAGAATCCTGGTGAATGATATTAGAAAAATCATCCTCGTTCTCATGTGAGGAGGGTTCATCCGATTCATCAGACGGAAGATTTTGACAAAATTTCGATACTAGAGAAAAGACATTGGGATTGATAAGAATGATTCAAAACAATGGTATTTAGTTCAAAATGAGACATCAACCAATGGAAAATAAGATTTGTCACTATGGGGTTCAATTGAACCCCATGATAAATCTGTGTGACATAAGGTTACAGCTATTTTTTTATTTGTTTCGATAATAGATTAGAAATAAAAACGAAAGAAAATATGCTAAAGGATTGTTTTTCTTGGAATAACAAAAACATTTGAGGTAAAATATAGTCACTATCGAGTTTTACGAAAACCGAAAGTTGTTCCGGGGTGTATTTGCACCCCGGTTATTGGTTGAGGGTTAAATTATGAAAATATATTACTTCAAGAGTGGATCAATACAGATAAAGTAATCTATTTCTCTAAATAAGAACTCGTTGCTATGTTATGGACAGTACTGCTATTTTGATGTGTAAACAATGATATTTATAATCTACTTATTAATCTGTTATGAATAATATAATTATAATTGTATCCATTCAAATCAAAACACTTTAGTTTCTCTTGAATTGACATCATTGAAAGATGTACTTTTCAATGATATACAAGAAAATAACGAATCATTGTAAATTGTAATTCATTCATTGGGATGAGATTACTTTTGGATAGAAGTTCGCTGTAGGAGTATGGACCCAAGCAGGAGCGGAGAAAGTGGAATTGAAGGCGTTCAATCTTTTTTTGGGTGCCTTTTGGTATGTTGGAGAGGAGAGCGCTGCCATAGTCGAGATGAGGGAGAATACATTGTTTGTAAAGGAGAAGTCGGAGTTCCGGGGAGTGTACAAATTTTCTGAGGAAGTATGATTTGATTCTCAGTATCTTTTGCGTTTCCTTAGCATGAGTGCTGGTGTCTAGTTTCCGGGTGTAAATGAGACCGAGATCATTGATTTGAGTGACTAGGAGTAGGTTTAGGTCAGGAATGAGCTGGATGTTGTCACTGAGGCACATTATTTTGGTTTTGTTTGTATTGAGAGATAGTCCTATTAGTTCAAGTTGAGAAGATAGATGGACGAGTTCAGAGTTGATTGCAGAGGGTCCATGAGTTAAGGCACAGAGGATTTTTATGTCATCCGCATGTTTGAAATATGACACTAATGGACTGGATGGGATGATTGATGAGAAGACTATGTTAAATAGTTTGGGACCAATGATTGATCCTTGTGGGACTCCAGATGTAATTGGGGAAGGGGCTGAGCATTGGTCTTTGAAGGACACATGTTGAGTTCTACTGGAGAGGAATTTTAGTGTTAAGTTGATGATGAAAGGGTTTACCTTCAGTTTGGTGAGGCAGCTTTGGATGATATGGAATGGTAGTTTATCAAAAGCTTTTGCAATATCGACAAAGATGGCGACTACTGGGAATTTTTTGTACTTATAATCGTTGGCTTTGTCGAAAAATGCAATAAGATTAGTTGAGGTGCTTCTACCTTTGACGAAGAAAAGCCATGTTGGTTCGGGTCGAGAAATATGTATCTATGTACTGAAGGAAGGTGTTTATATACATATCAATGATTGATAAAAAGATGGGTAGGTTTGAGATAGGTCCAAATTCAGATGGAACCTTTGGGTTGGACACTTTTGGCATTGGAGTAATTCTGATTTTTAGCCATTCGTCAGGGATGGTACAGGATTGTAATAAGTAATTATAATAACTGGAGAGTCCGTTGAAGAAGGTGTTAGGTAGGGAGAGCAAGATTATTGGAGTAATTAGGTAGTCGTCCCGGCGTTTTTTTGAGTTTGTGGACAGGAGGAGGTCTATTAAAATATCGGCGGTGAAACAAGGTGGTTGAGCGTCCGAGGTGTCAATGTATGAGATTGGTTGGTTGGTCGAGTACACACTGGTGAAGAAGGTGTTAAGTTCATCTGCGGAGATAATCGTGTTATCACTGGAGGGTTTCGATCAATTTGTTAAGAAATTGAATTTGCTCCAGGCTCTTTTGGGATGAAATTTAAGGTCACCTTTAATAGAGTTTTCAAATAAGGTTTGAGAGGCTGTTTGGTTGGATAGAGAGCTGTTCTTGGACTCTTTGGCTGAAAGTTTAATAAGTTGGCAAAATAAATGGAAGTTGAACATTGGAGTGAAGAGTTGATCTTGATACATTGAACACATGGAGGAGAAGTATGAACAATCGGTAACGTAATGAGCAGTGGATGTGTCATATGGTTTAAATTGTGAAGATGAGTAGATGATGATTCGGTGGTCAGACGAAGGCACTGGATAACAGCTCGAGTTGTAAACCCCGGGAATGTTTGTGAAGAAAAGATCCAGGAAGGAATCTGAAATTTTCCGGGTAGGGAAGGTTGTGAGTTGGGTGAGCATCAGGGAAAGACAGTAGTCGGTCAGCAGAGAGCAGAAGTCGAGATCTTCTGGATGATAGTTTGGAAGGTTGAAGTCCCCACAGATAATGTAGAATTTAGTATTTGATTGTATATTGTTCTATAAAAGTTGGTCCGATTTTGTCTCACTATATTATTGTTAGCGATTTGATGGTGTACAATGAGTGAATTTGTATTAACGTGCTTTCTTGTTCTGGATGGGTTAGTATTTTGTGATTGAAGATTGGTTTGAGTATTAGGTATAATGACAGAGTTGAGATTATTGGGTCTTGAAGCAGCGACATCGCGGAAAGAAGGCTTAGGTATGGGAGCTTGTGGTGTTTCAGCCTGGGTTGTTTGAGAGATTCCAGTAAAGTTTCTGGATCTTGATTGAGTAGTATTTTGTGCGATTTGAGCATTAGGGATTTGATGATTGTAGTTTAGTTGGATACGAAGAAAGTCCAATTCAGATAAGATATGTTCAAAATATGATATTGGGATAGTGATATATCCATCTCTTGGCGAGACATTCGAACTTCGCGGTGCGTGTTTCGTTGATTCAAACATACTTTCATGGAATTTCAGTATCTGACTTTTCGACTGCTCCTAATTCAAGTAAAGGAAATAGTGAAGTTTGACAATTATGTCAAGTTAACATTTTTTTCATTCATCCTGTATAAAATTATTGTTAATCCAAGTGTAGATATAAGAGAGGGTTAATTTTCCATTATATAGATTTAATGCTGTCCGCTATTTAAATAGCGAAAATTTTCGAAAAATTAATGGAAATTTTCTGGTTCGGGATCAGGAAAAAAACGAGCCAACATAGTAGTTATCATAGCACTTAGTAATTCCTAATTTCTAAGATAAAATTTATTATTGAAATAAATCATCTATAGCAAACTATGTAAACAAGAAATGAAGATAAATCAAAACTAATTAGCAATTAGTTTTTAAAACATATAATCCATACAGTTGTGCGTCAGTTTTGATGTGCGAGAATGTTTACTGATTTCTAAAGAAAAATAATATTTATTCTAGTCAATCTAAGAAGTATCTTCAATTATTTGTATGTTTACTCAAAAGTAAGACATTATTTTTTAATGATAGAAATATCTCTAAAATCTAAATTTTCACCAAGTTTATGGTATGAAATGAAAATTGATGGAAAGAAGAATTTTATATTCAAAAGAAAATCAAAATTGATTTTTGGAGGGAAATAGTGCCGAGCATCTTCGAAAATTTTATCTGAATTAGTAGAACTATTCATTTCCTGGAGGATTTTGAAGACGATTGAATAATGAGTAATAAAGCTTTTATTTCACCGGTTCTCATCAGACTCTTACACCGGCTTGATATTTATACATAGAATAATGGATAATTAAAAATCCTCTGATTGGACAAATCGGAACTGAAAGAATATCACAGGGAGGAGGGGTAGGGTTTCACTGGGTTCATTGTCTTTTCTTGAGAAAGGGATCTAGTAGTAACTGGCCGCTACATCTTTTTCTCTTGACTCCTCGTTTTTTAATTGCACTCTTTTTTGATTCAGTGATAATTACAGGTTGGGTATCAATTTGATTATCAACTTCCGTTGACTTTTCTTGATTTGCATTTTTACCCTTAGCTGTAGTTGTTACTGGGCATGAAGCAGGTACAATTAGAAGACTGGTTACAGATTGAGAACTAATTGGATTATCAACTTCAGTTGACTTGTCTTGGATAGCACGATTGTTCTCATCTGTAGTTGCTGTAGGAACGCTTAGCAGAGGCTCGGTGAATTGAGGATTTGTTTCGACTAATTGCTCATTGGATTCATATGTAACTGTCTATTGAGTGGAGCTAGCAAGAATTTTGATCTTTGATAAAATCATGTTTAGAGTTCATTGGATCATTTGTAGGTTTTTAAAATAGGTTGAAAATTTTGTTGAAATTAAGAGAAAGCCTAGACTTTTTAAACCAAAATTAAACTGATTGAAGAAGAAAACTGCCCAATAAATAAATTTATCGTATATATTTAGAACTTATCTAAACAATCTTCAAAAAATAATTGTGAGATATAAATTATTACTATGTCCTATGTGTTGTAGATAAAAAAAATTGGACCTGTTGATTGATTTATCTATTTCCTCTTGACTGGAATCAGATCGTATTGAGAAAAAGAAAAAATATGCGGCTATTATGAAGAAATGAAAAGAATAATTTCTTATTTCTCAAATAAATCCCCATGGTAACCTCATTCTAAAGTATTCTCTAAGTCTGATCATTTGTATGTATGGTAGGCATGCATTATTTCTGGAAATTCTTTCTGGATGCTCTAAGCCAAGGGAACAGAATCAAGTCAAGCCCAAGCAAGTTTGTATTTGGTTCTCACTCTGATAAGAAATATGAGATTCAAAATTCAGAGGACAATCTAACAGCGTTATTTTCTCAATCACTCAAAGTTCCAAAAATTGATTTTTCATGAATCGCATTTTGTCTTTGAAAGAATTTGATATTCACAAAGATTTTCAACTTTCCGCAAAAATTGAAATTTGGCGCTAACTCGAAAAAAACGAAATCCTGAAAATCTGTAAATATGAATACTTAAGCTAGTTGACATAAAGATGAGAATTTACTCTTTTAACAAAAAAACTCAACTCTGGAAAGTCAGGAATAAATTTATTTTTCGAATTCCATGATAAAACGAGCCAATAAGTTGTAGAAATTGAAAAAATATTCAATCTGACCAAAATTAAACCATTTTTCGAATTTCAAAATTGCACCAGATTTCCACTGTTTCAACTTTTGGATCCAAAATTTTAATCGAATTCAAAGATTTAAAGCAGTTAAAGATATTCAAGATCAGCATTAGACAGAAATTCGTCATTATTGTAGGAAACTCCACAGGCTGTCACGTCACACAAGCCCCTCCCCCAGCAACATCCAATGATCGAAAAAGATTCTTTTCTCAACCGGAAATGCAAGCCTCTACTCCCACTCGAAAACGAAACACATCGACATCACCCCAACAACCCAAAGTGAGGAGAAAACGGGGGACGGAGGCAACAACGGGTACCCAGCAAATCCACAAATTCTTCGCAGCAAACAAACAGTGAAGAAGCCGATCCCATTGGTCAACAAAACGAACAGAATCCCCATTGGTCCGAAACAAATGAATAATTGCTATTGGTCAAGACAGCCCTTTCATGTTCTTCTAATATATATATATAACTGCTCAAGTCGGTGTAAGGTCTGAAGAGAGCCGACGAAAATAAAAGCTTTTATTCACCTAACCTCTTTCGTCGTTCTAACTACCAGCATGACCATTAGTCAGCGCCCCCAGAATATTTTCGAGGAAATAAGGCAATTAATGTCTCAAAATGAAAAATTTGAATTTATCAATTATCACGAAGGGTGATAATCAAAAATGTTAACTTCTTCCTGAAAACAGTAGATTCCTCTCTACCTCTACGGCCCAATTCGAATTCTTTGTCTAAAGCTGATCTTGAATATCTGCATTTAACTGCATTTTACATCTTTAAAATTGATAAAAATTTTGGAAAAGTGGAAATTTGGTGCATTTATGTCAATTAGATTTAGAATAACTTATTATATGCATCAAGTATCGTTTCTCAAATTTTTATCTTTTTGTTTACTATCTTGAGTCCTCATTGTTGCTTAAACAACCAAAAATGATTCAGATTGTATAACTCATTTGCGACATATTCTTTGGAAGACCAAAATTTTTCAATAGATTCAAAAAACTTGTTTCATCCAGATCTGAGCAAGTATAAAATTTTATCAAGTTTTACCGAGTTTAACATATTTTTTTCAAAGTTACAATAAATTGATTTAACATAATAACTGGGAGTGAAAAACTTATGGATAAATAGCTCTGTATATGAAAGAGTATATATATTTGATAGAGGAAATTCTGAAGGCAAATCCAAAGGGAATAAAAGAAAGCTTAAATTTCTTCTTCTGTGTAATATCCTGATTTGAAAAATGATTTATCGAATTCTACTCAAAGAAGGCAATGCGTAATTCTTGAATAAAAAAACATACAAAATTAAATGTAGTTTTGATTTGGAACGTGAAATTGTTTATCAGTATTAGATTTTGCCTATCTATAAATGAGAAAAGAAATTCGATTACCTTACCCTTTTCATAAAAGCAATGTCTCAGAGTAGAATTAAGTCAATTATGATTTATTTAAGTCAGAAAAATTGTCAGTTTTTCAGAATATTCGGCTTAGTTTATTCTTCAAATTTTGAAAAAAATATTTCTTTACTCAAAAATAATTCTGAACTTTAGACTTATAACTGAAAAACTTATAAAGTAGTCTTTTATCATTTTCTAACATGAATTTAAACATTTCGATTTTTTATTGTAACTCAGTTGAACGAGCTTTGACTGCATACAGACTTTTAATATTGAAATTCTGAATTTCAGAAAAGTTGAAGGCGTAAAAATACTTTTTTTTGTTAGATAAAGCCTTATATTGAAATATAAATATAAAATAATGTGTACAAAATAAATGTAAGTTAATCTGATCAATAGAATGAAATAAATCTGGAATATATTGGAAAGTACAGCTATTCTCTATCGGAATTTAGGAAATCTCAATTTTTCAACAAGCTCAAGAAATATTTTCCCCAAATTTATCGAGAATTTTTATCAAGTCAATGAAAGGGCAAAAGTAGAATGAATAAGTTTTATGAAATAACTTTTCTGCTTACTTTAATTTCAGAATTTCGTTGTATCAAAATAAACATGAAAGTATTGAAAGATAAAAAACTGAGCAAGTAAAAGACTCATTGTGGTGATCAAAAGTTAATATTTACTGAATAGAGGATTTACCATAAAGATCACAAAAATCTATGATTAGTAATCATTGATTACACATTAAGGAAGAAAAAGGACGAATCCGAATCCAAAAGACCTTACTTAAATGACACTAGGTTTGTATTATATATTTCATATGTCAAAAATAAATAGGTTTCTCTAATTCGAAATACAATGCTTGAACTGAATACATAATATAATAAGGTATCACATGGAGAGTTTGAGTGAGATATAAAACTATATTTCATCAGCTCTTTTGGGACATTATAGAATCAATCTGAATTTATATAAGCGTGAAATATTGCACAAAATCACTGTTTCTTTTTACTCTTCCATAGAGTTCATTTGAGCATGAAAATATATCCAATGCAGGATAACTTTTTCTTTTCATGATATGAAAGGAGACTTTGAAAAACAGATAGAAAGACTTCAATCCCCTCCTCTATTGGAAAAATTTCTGACTTGCAAGTTAAAAAAAAGAAAAGTTGAATTAAAACAAATGTAATTTCATTTAGAGATTAAATCATGGAAATTCCCATAGATGAGATAATAAAGGAAAGGGAAAATGTCAGAATTTCCACAGAAGGTCCACACTCTGAGAAGACAAATGAATCAGAGGAAAGATTTTTGTTTTTTTGCAATATAAAGTAGAGTTATAGATTTTCTCCTCTAGATTGAGTCATTTGACCGTAAAATTTGTCAGAGGTTAAATCAACCAAAGTATGAAGAAAAGTATCATTGAATTCAGAGTTTGACTCTTTATTCTGAAGACATTACTAACCACACTATACAACTATATACGACTTTAATGAAGGCTTTTGGTTATTGGGCATTTGTTCAATGATAAAATCCAGCAAGAAATCATGGTTAGCTTGCCTATTTTCTACATCACATAAAGTCCCATAAGCGAAGCGGCATTTTTCAATGTAGAATATTTCTGAATAAAAGGGAATAACAGTTTTGCTTCGACGCTTATGCTTTCTTTTCTTGAAGAGTACTATAAAATTCTCTTTTATTCGCAATTACTAAAACTAAACCTTATTACTCATTAGCAGGGCAACCAAAAATACTGCCTAAAAATCGGCCCAATATGACATTAAAAAAAGACTTGAAAAATAAAAATAATACTCTAAATATGACTTTTAGCGATTGCTTGTAAGTAGTAAGACTTAAATATAATTTAAAATATTTATTCAAATTTTTTATCTCGATTATATCGAATACATGTGTAATATTTTAAGTTTTCTGTGTTAAAATTTGATTCTTTTTTCATAATTGCTCACACTCTTTCAACGTCAGCAGAAAGAAATTTGATATCATTGCATTTTCCTCTGGACTATATTTGGATTCCATAAAAAGTTTATTCATCTCATTGCTCTCGAGGCTAGTGTTTATATAATTCTTTATGTTAGCTGGATCATTAGGGAATTTTATAGCTTTTAGCTTTGGAAAAAACTCTAGTATTGTCGCACTAGATGACTGAATTTCTTTGATTAGAACAATAAATTCCATGTAGTTTGGATCTAAAGTTCTAAAAGCTAAAGAGGCTGTAAAAAGTTCTAACCTTTATCTGGATTTGGTTTAAATTTCAACAAACTACATGGAGTATATTGCATTTGTACTATTTTCCATATTTAGAACAATGGCTTTCACTTCGTTAAAATTCTGATTATAGTATTTTATTGCGTTAAGCCATTCACCCCATCGTGTTGTCACTGGCTTGGGAGGTTGTCCAATACGATTGAGTAGTTGTCTTCGTTTTTTATTGAGGATAGTAAGCCCTTTAACGGTTGCAATCAGGTTGTCACACTCTTTATAAAAGTTCTTAATTTTGCCACAACAATTGTGCAACAAATGCGCTAGACATGTGATGTGCAAAAGGTTGGGATAGAGTAAGTGAAGAGTAGAGTTAGTTTCTCTACTCGTGAAATATGATGCGCCATCAGATATTAGCAAAAAAATTGTTCCCTTCTTATATTCATCTTTGGCAAAATATCATTTATAATTTGAGAAGTCTTAGCTGAATCTAATTTTTCCACCATCAACGTGTTGAATTGATTGATGAATCAATCTTTTGTACTAACACTACCTTCTTGATAAAACTTTCCAAAAATTTGATTGGTCAGAGATAAGCCCGATTTGGCATAGACTATGGACAGATACGGATTGCCCGATGAGATGTATACCCTAAAACTTGGGCTTGAAAATTTAAGATAGTAGATACTATTTACTGATTAAACCCATGAGCATTTATAGGCATTTTGTTGCCCTGCTCATTAGTAACTAGGAATTTCATCAGAGTATTCAGTTAATATCTTAAAATAAGGTAAAGACATCTCAGAAGACATACAGATATAGAAAAAAGTATCACCTTACTTACAAGATAATTCAATTAGGAAAAGAGAGGAATTAAAATTTAATAGGTGCTTTAATCTTATTTGGATTTGATTGCCGCAGAATTGGCTGATTGAAATAGTTATAGAAATTTGATCTCCTTAATAATTCGAGAATAGATATTTTCGATAATACAGTGTAATATTTCATCAGAACAAAATGTAAAATGCTTGCCTTTCTCAATCAATTGCTCATTATGTGTATTACATAATTCAATAATAATAATAATAATAATAAAACTCTCTTATGTCCCACATCAACAACTGCCCTCCACCCCTTTTCTCATTTTCTCTTGACTAAACTTTTTTCTAAAAATCACCATCTCTCTCAGCTAGATTATCATTACAAACACAAAATAGGCATACTACTATTATTTTTATGTACATAGAGTTAGTAAAAAATGGGAAGAATAACTCAAAATTTAGGCAAAAACTTTGAGAAGAGAGTAGAAAATCTCTTTTTCAATGATACACAACAAAAAGCAATTTACAAGTGTAAGAAAAATAGAGGAATCGATTGATCTTTGGAGTGAGAAATTTACTTTTCATGAATATTATTTCCCTCTTCTAACCTAAGATTCAAGTTTTCTTTTTGATGTGCTGTTTAGTTCTTTATGCGTATCCCCCCTTCTCACTGAGTCTTTTACTAATATTAATGAATTTTTCCATTCCCAAAAACATCGACTACAACAACAGATATTCAATGTTGAGAGAAGAATATGAATTAAATCTCTGTAGATGACATAGATTGATTCATGTCAAGACCATGCGTTTAATGTGTATTCAATTAATTCAATTCATCATGATTTCTGACAGTAGAATAACAAAAAGAAAAAACATGAAAAGCATACATCAATTCAGTGATTTTCCATAGTTTTAAGAGAATGTACCCATTTAAAGAGACAGATTCCAAGATTTTAAATTTAAATTTGCATTGTTTTTTGATTTAAAGTTGCAGAACTGATTTAAATTTGAATAAAATGGCTTTTGAATTGCTTAAGAATGAAATTTCTCTCTTTTTTTTATAAACTCGGATCTGCCAAAAAACGTTTTTTATTTAAAAATTTTTACAGAAGCATGAAAAGATATTTTGGAACGAAATTTCATGGGATGATGTTAAAATACTTGAAGATTAATTTTTTCCACGTATTATTCCCAAGTAATATTATAGATCAACTTCCTTTTAATAATAATAATAGTATGACTATTTAAAATATATATCAAACAAATTATATTGAACAAACTCTTTTTTTATTTATTTATCCTTGAGAAATGGGTGCATAATAAATATATTATATTATGTAAAGAGGATATTGCACTTATGTTGGGCAAAAATACAATTTCCTTGCTGTAGTTTAAATACAAAATTTTATTTTGGGAAGATATATTGTTTTCTATCAATTAATTGCTCAAAAAATATTTTTACAATAAAATGCTTAAACTTGGTCTAAAAAATAAAATTTCATTGAAGATTAAACACAAAACTTTTGTGAATTTTTGATTATAGAAAAATGAACCTATTTTTGTTTGATAAATTCTGAATTAAAATTGCTCGTATCCGAAAAACCAAAAGAATGACGAATATTCTGATGTGAATCATGAAAGAGAACTCTTATAGACTTAATTTGATCTCGGTAAAGTTGATTTTTTTACCATTTCTAATGCAATTACATTTGCCAAGGAAAAATTTGGTATTGAATTCTTTCAATGAACATTTATTTTCTTTGACCCTCGAGATTTCGTAAGATTTTTCAGAAACCACATCTAATTAAGGGTACCATGAATAGTTCCAAGTCTGTAAATACCATTTTGTTCATAACTCTCAGCTATTAAACTGATCATGGATTTGAAATCGAGCATTCCTTTATCAACGTCAGGAATTAAAATTTTGCCGTTGTCTTCTACCTTGAGAGTATGAAAAATCAATCCCTCAGACATAAACTTCCTACAATTCCTGACTTTCTCAGTGTGTTTTGATAATGAGGGCTTATTAACTAGATTCACTAAAGTCACACTGTTTACCATCATACACCAGAGAATTACCAACACTCACTGATTTCTCAGACTCACAGTGAACATATCTATTGAATTTTGACAATATTTCTGGTCTAATCTGGATATATTTATGGTCTATTAAAGTCAGAATTGTTCACTATATCTCATATCCATGTTGATCAGGTCACCTGATTCGGGTACATACCCTCAAATGATAAACATAATATTTAATTTAATAATAATCAGAGAGTAATGCTAACAGAAATGATTCCGATGACTATTTATTAGTCATTCATCTCTTGAGGATATATGTATATATGTATAAGGGGGAGATGTATTAATTTTTTGAGTAAGCACATATTTTCACAGATCCATTCAAATCGAAATTCAATTACGAATAACTATTAGTAATGTATACGAATGTATCAAATTAGGCATTCAAGTTTCCCGAATCAAACTAATAAGAGTTGATATTTGTTATCGAATGCATAAAACTTTAAAAGAGGAATTATGGACGACGTTTGATGACAGGTGAAAAAACAACTCTTATTCGAGAAAAAAATAAGAAAGATGCCGAAAGTTTGAAGAATAGGCAATGCTAATATGTAAAGAAAATTTTAATTAGATCTGATTGTTACTGGGTGAGATTGACTAATGATCATTTTTACAATCAGAACTTAAATGAAAGGTTAAATATTGTGAACGAGCTCAAATATTTACTCTCTAAAGAATCATTTATTTGCCAAAAAAGATAGTTATAATCTAAGACAGACTAAAGAGTGAAATCTAGGAACTTCCGCAATTTTATGGGCATTTCCTAGAATGAATAATTTTCATTGAATATCAACTAATATCAGTTAACTGGTATCATAGAAGAATACGGAGCATGGAAATCTATAGATTTTTTCGTTTCCATTAGGCTATAGTTTAATTAAAGAAAGACTCGGATAGTAAGCTCAATTTGCTTAGGAAATTAAGCTATAGTCGAAATTGAAACTCAATGGTTATTTTCTTTTGAGAAACTGCGATAAAATGCCATTTATTATTTTGATCTGATCATCAATTTAGTGTTGGTTTTTTTATATGATGTGAATGAAGATTTATATAATTTTATAGAATGTTATTTATAAATCTGAAATCTAACCCTGAATCACTATTTACCGAATTTATTTATCACAGGGGATTTTTACAATCTGGCGATGATTTTATTATTCCTGTAATCATAACAGGAATGGATGAATTGTTTCTTTTGGGGGTAGAGCAGGTCCTTTTCATATACAAGATATTTTTGAGTAAAAGAGAGCAATAAATTTCATGATCAACTTTAATAAATGATAATTAGGTTATGTTAAATCAAAGATACCCAATTTATTGTATTGTCTTGATCTAGAAATACAATTTTATGCCTACTTTCAAGAAATGACAAGAATATAATTGAGGGAAGCGGGGGTTAATTTTCCCCATCCATTTCGGAGTTACTACTATAGTAGTAAAATTCAAAAATTTGTCAGTAATTTTTCAGATTAGTTTATAATCGAATTTAATATTCTACAGAGTTCTTTTTAGGGAAATCATACAATTTTATTATCATGTTCATTAAAATGCAATTATAAGTTGTCTAACCTATTCACCGATGTTATGTAATTGTAAGGCTTCAATAAGAATAAAATGTTTTTTTTGTAGAAAAAATAATAATTCAGTCAAACATTCAATTCAGACTTAATAAAACAAAGTGGAATTAGACAAAGAGAAGAGAGCTCAAGAGCCCTCATCTCTTTCTCATAGTGGTTTGAGGGACATTTCAGAGTACAGTATAAGACAGTGATGGAGAATTCTCAAGAAATTATCACAAGTATTATTTTTGAAGAGTAGTAGATTGAGCTAATTTTTTTCCTATCCAATACTAATATATACAGATGAAATTATATATATATATAAAGATAGATAGCTGGTGAATAATTATTTGAGATATACATATGTTTTTATATCAATGTTTGCTTAGATATATTTGTTAGAGTATAATAATATTCACAGACTTTCATCTCTGTGGGCATGATATTGTTTTTTTTTCTTTCTTTCTTGATGTGTCAGCTAAGCTCTTCTGTGAGAATTTGGCCAAAGGCAGCCTCCTGGTTATGAGGATGAACTGAAATATCATTAATTAAAAATTATTCCAAGCCTCCATTCATTTTGATGTATTTTTTTGAGGATAGGAGATATGATAGCGCAATCATAATTATACAAGTTTTTGTACGCGAGGAATAAAAAACACATCTCACGATTTTTTGAAAAAATTTCTTATCCAATTTTATTTACTAAATTTCAAATTCAATAAATAGAGCTTGTTGATATGTTTTTTTCTTTATTTTAACAACTTATCGGCTCTTTTCATTGTGATTTTTGAAAAAACTTGTTTTCCGGAGAAAATTATTGAGATTAATTCAAGAAATAGGACTCATACCCACGCACTTAAAAGGTCACATGATCAGAGTTACACGGACGCAGAGGAGACAAAAAAAGAAGCCAATCAAAAAATATTATTAATTTTGTATGAAGCAGAAGAGTATGCCATGAAATAACGTGATATTTTTTTACAAACCTGGCATCGCCTTTCTGATGATTTCAACTGTTGCTCAGACTAAAATTCTTGTCAAAAAACCAAAACGTTTTTTGTTGTATCACTTGAACTAATCCTCTGCTAAGCAAAATAATTGATCCAAGGTTAATACTTTCTATCCTATTCTGAGTTAAGGCTATTTGAAGGAATTTACATAAATTAAGAAATCACACAAAATCACTTCGTTCTGCTTCTGATTCCGATCTAGTCGAGTACTTTAGAATCTTTCCCTATATGTTTATTTTCTAACAAAAAAAAATATGTGAAGATAAATCCAATAACTTTGGGTTAACTACATCAACTTTAAATTGTTATTATTCAGTATTATTCTCAAAAAGATAATTATTTTTTGTATGAAAAAGATATTCTCCTCCCATATAATATAATAACAACTTAGTTGAATGTATACATTATACAGTCTATGCTGATGTAGTAAATACATACAAATTTACAGTACATTGTGTGATCTTTCCCAACTTGACTCTCTATAAAACACACTCTACACTAGAGGGAGAAAAAATTATAACTTGCAAAGCAATATACGTAGATCACACGCAGGAAGAAGTTCCCCTACTTGTAATAGCAACAATAACGAATAACGATAAGGAGTGGATGGGTTGAAATAAGGATAAGAGTTTATTAAGGATTTTTCTTGCTTCAACTTTAACCTTAATTGGCAAAAGAAAATTAATTAAATTTTTCTAAAACCAATCTGTAGTGTATTCTCGTTTTGAGAGTTTACTAAAATTAAAAATAAAGTACATATAGATATGATCACAAGTGCTTGGATCAAGATCGAATTGAAAATTCATAAGAACGTTTATTATAAAACATATCATAATTATGATCAGCAGACTAGACTCTAGCCGCTAGAGTTTAGGCATGTTTTAAAAATGCTTCTCCCTCAAAAATATGACCTAAAAAACAAATTTATAAGCTCTTATAAAAAGGCACTATTTTAACTCGTATTATATGACTTTTAAAATGTTTCTACTTTTGAGTCAACCCTCGCCCTATACAATGTAAAAATTACAAATAATACCTATGGGGTTCATATGGACCCCATTCATTTTAATATGAAAATATTGGGGTTTTCAATAGAAAAAAAAATTTATATATAAAGAATTATTGTTTACACGAGTCACAAATAATTTCATAATGTTCATCACAAACATTTTTCGAGTATTTTGAACATAAAGATCGAATTTATTTGTCTCTTGACCTTGGACAAATGATGCATCTTCTTTTTATTATTATTATTGGCTAATCCTTAATGTTCCCAACCTTATTTTATGTATAAATATATATCGAAAGTCGGTGTTTGGTCTGAAGAGAACCGACGAAAATAAAGCTTTATTTAACAAAACAAATCTTTCGCTCGTTCTCAGCTCCAGCATGACTCCACGTCAGCAACCCAAAAATATCTTTGAGGAAATCAGGCAACTTATGTCTTCAAATAAATATTTGTTCAATGATAGTATTATGAGGATTAGAAAAAAAAAATTATTTGTCTAACTTATGAAATAATATTACAATTGAAAATCAAAATATTTTTGGGTCTGTATGGACTCCAGTAATATTTATAATTATTTATTATTTCAATGATTGCAATAAAAAATGGTTTTGCAACAGCAACTCTTACAATATAGATCTCAGGTTCTAGGTTTTTAGAATTAATTGGGTCAGGATTTGAAAAAAATGGAATTTGGTGTTGGAGCTGTTGGCATCGTTAGACGAATTTAAAATCAAGCATCTTGCATGACCCAATTAAAATCATGGGTAATCAAAGAATGAATATGATTGGTCAATTAGATTAGGTATGCTTTATTCTATGCAAAGTATATATTATGTATAGATATGACCTGTAAAATATGCCTTTAAAAATATGACTTTTCAAAATTGTTAGATTCATTAAAAATAAGAGGAATCTCATTTTTAACTATTCGATAAATAATTTCAAGTCTTTTTGCAACTTTTCAGGAAAAATTCAGAAAAAAATAATAATGAATAATGTGAATTCAGGTTAAAATTATGAAGATAAAACATTAAAAAACGTTTTTAATTTGAAAATTTTCACAATATTGTTTATCTTATTCCAGAAGCATGGAAAGGTATTTTGAAGCAAAAATATCAGAATACTTGAAGATTGAATTTATCACATCGATGGGCGATTTAAGTAATTTTGCAAAATCTCGTTCAAGTCTAACAAACATTATCATCTGAGTACTTAATTTTACTAGAATAGTGAATTTTTCGGAGTTTTTCCCCCTAGCCTAATATTAATCACTCATGGAATAAATAAAAATGTATCATTACCAAACATGACGGCCTTGGGTAAATGAAAAATTTTCTTTGACCAAAATAAACACTATTCGATTCAACAGACTGAATAATTGTGGAATCTCATCATTTCTGATTTTAACTTTTTTGAATGTTCGAAAAAGTTAAATCAAATATAAATGATTTTACTGAGGTCTACCATCTTAGAGAAACTCGATTTTCTGATGATGAAAGGATCTTCATAGAAGACTTCTAATTCCTCATCAGAAAATATTTTCGAAGAAGCTTTTTTTTCCACAAAATCAATTGTTTTTAGTTGATTGGTTTATTAGTTAACTGAAGAAATGTTTGGATTTTCGAATATATTTCATTCGATATTTAGGTTATTAAACAAAACTCACCGACTTGATGATACCTTGGATTTTTCATATCTACAATGTACGATGTATTTTTTAGCCAAAAGATGTCTGTTTCCAGACTGTCTGATTGTATTTCACAGTTGATTTCAATATTTGATCCAGTCTGATCGAGTACTGGACTTGTATCAAAGAAAATTTGCGGAAACTCTTTTGATATAGCTAAAATTTAAGATAGAAAAAAAATTTCAATTAAAATAATTAAAATTGGGAATGTTTACGAAATTTTAATGGGTCTCTTTAATTTGTGGATTTTTCCAATCAGAAATTACTGAATTTGGTAGCTATTTTAAATTTAAATAATAAATTTGGCAGCATATATAGTAGAGTAGGCCAACATTTCTCAACTTTTCATCAGTTTGAAGATAATCGAAAACTAAGCATTTTTTCCTATATACCCATGTGCTTTCGAGTTTGTTATGATATCCAAAATCTCAATTGAAAATGACAATTTTTGAACACGCGTCAAGATTTTTTCAATGAATTTTACTACTAGAAAGAACAAAATTATGATTTCTTTTAATTTTGCAACATTTTGAATAAAAATAGAGCTTATAGATAAAATTTTGAGTACTTTTTCACATGTGGAAGGAAATTCCTAGAAAACTAGGTAAATTTTGAAAATCAGACCATGAAAAATTTTCATTTTGTTCTTTGAAAATGTTCTCGGTTAAAACATCAATTTTCGATTAAGGCATGAAAAATTGTATTTAACCTAATAATAATATAGATTTATGGATAACATTCTCACCTTTATTGGAGTCATAGACTGAAATAGTTGTTCTATCTGTTTCAGAGCCGAAAACATTTGAGGCTACACATTCGACAACTGATCCATTTAATTCTGGATTTAGGCGTAATCGGAAGGTGGCTGTATCATTTGATACTTTGCGAATTATCGGTCCTATATTTATATCAGAGTTTTCATTATCAACTTTGACCTTGTTAAGCAGAAAATTGAAGCTTGGACTCGGTGTTCCATTCGCCTTGCAAACAAGAATCACATGATCATTTGGAAGGCCTCCAACTTCCTTTGGAAAATTGGTTATCTTTGGATTATCTGAAATGAGATAAAATAAGACGTTTATCTGTAATTCTCTAATATGGGTTGTTAAAAAAGTATAAACTTGAAAAATATGATAGCTATTTTGAATGTCTGAGAGAAATATATTTCTTCCGCATATTGTCTCATGTCTATATCTAAAATTTGATATCAGAAATAATATTTATTCAGAGAAAATTTATTTTAAATTAGTTGTAAACATCTGGATTTCATTATTATATCATCCCGTAGGAATAATACGCCTTGTAATTATTTTAATGGTACATGTTTATAAGATACTCTGGCTGTCAAAACTCATTTGAAGTTTAGTTCATCTTTACTAACTAAACTAAGGAATAAATGCGACTAATCAATTCATCTCATCATTCCCCATCTCATTTATTTAGGTGAAAGCTTAAATTGTAATTTATAAAATTAGGGAATTTTCGTTTATCCAATTATCTCAAATTAGAGGTAATTTTTCAGATCTGAAAACAGATTTGGAATCAGTGCAAAAATTTACACCAGAATCAGATCACTTTTCCCATTTACCTTAATTTTGATTTTTTCATAACCACCTGTGTTACCTTTTGAACGAGCAAATTTTTTTTTGAACAATTAGTTTTATTTATTAACCCTTTATGTCCCATTATTCGACCAGTGGAACATAAAAAAATATTTAGAATGTTTTGTAAATTAAATAATAAAATATTTTCAAAACTTATTTGATTCAAGCTAATAGAATAGAATACAAGCCTAGATCATGTATAAATCAGAACAGAATAATAAATTGTATATAATGCGCTCAAAACATAAACAGTTTGAGCTGTACCAAGATTCAACGATATCGAAGGTTTAACGGTATTTGGGATCAAAATTTCACAATAAAAGTAAAGTCAAACTTGATATTCACGAGAAAAACTAAAATTCCAAAGTCTTTTAATCTGTGATAATAGAAATACTTTGATAGTTCGATTCCCGAAAATAACGGTGAGTTAACTTTTATTTTGTCGGATATCAATCTCGCGTTACCATGTTTAATCAAATTAAATTTTCGAATAATCTAATAATTTACGCTAAATATTTTACTGCTTCGGCAATTTATTCATTGAGATTCGGAAAATATTGAGATTTTCGTAACTAGCTTTAGTATAATCCTGAAAAGTCGGAGGTTTCCAACACAAAAATGATATTGAAAAGAATAGAAATTTGAATTATTCACCTAATTATCATTGGAAAATTGAAAAGGAATAAATCAATCAGGGGGAAGAGATGTGTATTCTCCTACTCTTCTGGTATAAATTTATGTATATAAAAGGAAAAACTTGTCCAATTCACTATCATTTATCACAAAAAGGATGCACAGAAAGTTGTACTAAATAATAATGATGAGAATACAAGTACGGAAGAGCTCAAATACAAAACGAAAGACAGAAAAGAACAATTTTGCCAAGAGATGGGTTACTTTCCACCAACTCCAACACCAAAATATAACTATTACTCAATGAGTAATTGTTCATCGATATCATACACTATACAGAATAAATATAGATAGATCATCACTTTTTTTAATAATGTAATTATATAACTCAATCTCAAGAATAGAACAATAGATATGAAAACAAGATGTGAAGAAAGAGGCAAACGTTTCTGCATACAGTTTATATCGATATGTATTGAGAAAAGGATTGATCAAGAAAGAAAAAGTAATCACAATTTTTCCAAATAAACAATGACTGATGGATAATACTAATATGATATTTATGATATTCAATGTTTCTTTTCTTAACTTTTTAAAAAAAAACCAATATACACACAATCCTGCCTTGAACTGAACAAACAATCATACACGATAGATTTTATTTCGTTTTCATTCGTTCAATGTGTTTGAATTTAAAATTTAGGTTTTAATATTTGTACTCCAGAGTCTAATCGATTATTCAGCTTTCTTGTCTAGTTCTGATCTTGAAAAACTTCTTACTCCCACTTATCAAACAACAAAAAAATTCAGCTCAAAATTCAAAAAATCGAAATTTGAAAAAGAACTGTATTTTTCTTAAGAAAATTTTAAAAAAGTTAAAAGTAAGCTGCACTCTTAAAAATCTTTTAATTTTTTGATAGACTAGTTGAAATATTTTTTAAAAATCATAGATTCCCAACTTCCCATAAGTTAGCTTTAAATTTCAGCTCAAATAAATTTTTCATGAACAAAGGTAAATTTTAAGTTGCACCTCTGATGTCAAAATGTAAATAGATTTAATCAAAGTGTTTATAAAAGTACAGTATTCATTAAATACCTATTGAAATTTTAATTTTATTAGAACTGATAGAAAAATACGCTTTTTTCTCGAACTAACGGCGTATATGGGAGAAAGGCTCGAAAAACCCCTGCATTTATATGAAGAATTGAGATCTCTCAGGTTTACGAATCTTATATGAATAGAATTTTTAAAATTTAATTTCAGACAGTGGAAAGAAATTTTTACAAAATATTATCCAATTAATAATTGACAACTTCCTGAAACTGTAAGTGACAAAATTACAAAAAGAGAAATCCAAATAAAATTCTGAAATTGTACTGTATTAATGAAACGTACCCCTTCTAACAAGAAATCTCAATGAGTAGTAGAGATATTTATTTCGATATGCATAATTTCAATTAAAGATGTCAAATTTTCAAATTCGCGCCAAAATTTTTCAATGAATTTTACTACGAGAAATGATAAATTTTGAATTATTGGACAAGCTTTCATCTTTTTGAATCAGTTTTTCACGTTAAATTAATATTTAATATATTCACCCTGAAAAAGTCCATTCAATTTGGGAAAAATTAACGATTTTACGGAAAATGGGAATATCGGAACAACATAATTTTAAAATTTAGTTTTCGAATTCGGCAATTACGGACCATAGGAATCTATTTGAAGCATAAAATAGAAAAGTGTTCGGAGAAAAAAATTTTTTGTCTCTCTCTAATGTACAGTGAATCTTAGGGCAGAGTAATGTTCTTTGACCACATTTAACTTCTAGTAAATTTGTCAAAAAGCATTGATACTTTCTTCAATATTAATTAACGGATGACGAATAAAATGAGCGACCCAGAGACCATCACCAATAGCAATAGTAATGGAAATTTGAATACTGATAGGAAAATAGATAAAGTATATTTATTTCTTATGCTTCAAATGGTTCTTGTTTAACAATACAACTAGTGAAAAGTTATAATGAGAACAAAAAAACCGGATACTTTAATATTCGAGTAGAATAATGTATTAAATGTAACAAATATGTTCTCTGATAATTACTCCTACGGAAATCGAAATATTATCATGATTATCTTTTATTGTTTAGATATTTTCCCTTAAAATAACACAAACAGCTTTCAATATAAATTTTTGTATAATATTTTTTTCTTGCCGCCACAATAAAAGTTAGAGGACATCACTCATATGATTAGCTAAGGTATATTTTCTAGAGCTCTCTTAAAGATGAGTCAGTAATAAATAATGGGAAAAGTGGAATCTCAAACCAAGTCTTCAGATTTGGATTCACTAATGATAACTTAATGTGAAGATAGGATTTTTATAGAATTTCCAAATTTTTTAATCATGAAATCGAATAGGATCAAAATTTTATGGAATCTAGCCCATGAGGCCCACTTTCACTTCATGAGAAAATAAAAATTTTAGAAAAATCAATTTTTAAGGAAGTAGTGCCAAATTCATATTTTTGAACTTTTAGTTGATAAGTGATAAAGGGATTATTATCGTGAGAAAATTAAATTTTGACTCAAGATTCCCAAAAAATTACGAATTTATCTAAATTTTTATAGCGATAATCGGTTTTCTCGTCTTATTGTGATCCTATAAATCAACTTTTGATAACTCTCTTACTTTACTCAACAATAATTTTCAACTCAAAGTTTAAAAAATTGGAAATTTGGCTTCAGAATGAGATCGAGACTGAGAATTTTTCATCTTTTTATGTTAAAGAAGTTTATTATTCTCCCTTAGATATTCAAATTAGAATCGTATTATAAGATGAATACGTAAAATTTATTATTCTCGTCTAATTCAATTATCTTGTGGAAATTTCACGATATTTTTTTGACATTCAAGTTATTACTAGACTTTGATTAAATATATATTTCCAAACTCAGCCGACTTCTCATTAAAATGCCTTTTACCTGATTATGGTGATTTTTCAGATTATGATTTGACGTCAAACTTCCGAATTTTAAGCCAAAAATTTTTTATTGATTTTTTGAAGGTTAGTGAAAAGATTTTTTTCATGATCAAAATTAAACAAGAAGGACGAATGTCATCATAAAACTTTCAAGGGATTCTGAATTATCGAAACTTGATTGATTTTGATGAAAATGATCAAGAAATAGAAATTTAACTCCCAAACGATAAATAGGTGGATCAGTAGAACAGATTTAGCATAATTAATTTTTTTTGTTTTGAAATCCATTTTAAAATCAATAAATATCTTCAGTTGAGAGGTCGGCATCAAATCAAAGTTTGATTAATGACCATATTTTTCAGAATATATTTGGTAAAATTAGGCAAAATTCTCTGTCAAATTCGAATTCTTAAAACGAAATCTTCATATTAGTTAGCGATTAGATGGTGATCGGCATCAAAAATGTTACCGTTCTTATTCGGCCATGGAACAAATTTGATATCAAATTTTTGATAATTAAAATTACTTTCAGTTTTGTACAAATTAAATATTACCACTTCTAGTAATAGATTTGATCTAATTTTTTATAGATTTATTCATTTCGTAGTATCGAAATTTTATTTTATTATTAGAACTACAATTTTTCGTTAACTGGTTTTTTTAAACTGAGCTTTCAAAATCATTTTCTACACATAAATTCAAAGGATTGTAAAAATTTTTTAAACTTGGAAAACTGATTCATGAGTGCAAAAAGATTTAGAAAGAAATCAACTATTAGTCTATTATAGCCTATGAGAAAAGCTACCAGAAAAAAACCTTAATAAATACCAAAGAAATTGGAATGTAATGTCTCAATCCTAGGATTCCCAAAAAAAATTAGCGATTCCCGACTCACTAAGGGGAAAAATAAAATTTCTAGCGATAGAGATCAAAATATCACCGTAGATAATCTTACCTTTTCTATTCTACAAACATTGATATTGTGATACTACTCAACTTTTCGCATACAGTAGACAAATTCTGAATCAGGAAATTAAATAATTTTATTTTTTTCGATGATGTTTATTATTTCAATGTCATCAATTTCCTTTCATAATTTTGAATTAGAACATCTGGTTAAAATAAACTACGTGATGAGATAAACAGAGCCTGATAAATAAAATTCGAGTCTAGCCCTTAAAGTTCCACAGTGATAATTTAAGCTACATATTTAAGCTACTCATTATTTTTCATTCAAGCCTCAGAAAATACTTCGTTCACAACCCATTCGATACGGAATTTATTAATCTCCTGGAATACGCAAAGATCTTGGCTCTATCATTCGTCAAACTCGTGCTGTACTAATTTAAAGAGAGTTGATTTTTTCCAAAAAAATTAATTCTTTTTTAAACGTTTTTTGAAAACCCACGTCCCAGGGTCATAGATAAAAAGTAAGGTAACTTTTGTCGAGGAATCATACCTCTAGAATTGAAATATGCAATTGCCTGAACTCCATCTTCTAAAGATAACCTGTTTTTGAATCTAAAAATGGGTCATTTTGGTTTTTGAAATTCTTTCAGAATTTTCATCTAGCGAATTGTGCAAATAAAATAAATCTGTTTTAAACCAATTAAATGTTTTTAGAAGAAAGAATCATTTCATAAACAAATTACACGTAATCGAATGTTTTAGGATATCTAAAAATATTTTATCAACAAAGTGAACTGGATCATCATTTCACTCTGTATAGAAGATCCAAGATTAATCCCTTAGTTAAATCTTCTCCTATTTGCTTATCCATCATAATACAGATAGTTATTTATAAAGTCTGCTTCGCTTCGCTTTCTTATGAAGAAGCTAAATGGATTTCAATCGTTCATTTAATCTCCTCCTTTCTTCAGCATTTGGATCATTGAACTATAGGTAGCCAATGGTAGCTAGCTACTCCACCCCATTTATAGACATTTTTTTTAATTTAAAAGGGAGATAATTATAATCTGTTCCTCCTCAGAATCTGAGGCTCAGAAGAATCAAACAATTTTAATTTTACGGGTTGTAAAATTTTTAATTAGCTTAGGAAGTATCTCAAAATTTAAACATTCTAGCAAAAAACTTTTATGCTCATTATGTTTATTAGATTGAAGTAGAAAGAAAAACTTGTGTTTTATTGAGTTTGAAGTCTTATTTTTAAGTCTTTTTATTTCAAAGTTTATTATAGCTCGCATAATAATTTTCAAATGGTGGAATTATCTGCGAAAAATTGTTACAAAAAATTACAGCTCAACGCCAAAAACTTTCGGCTATTCTCTCTGATTTAGAAGCCATACTCGATAATAACTCTTGAAAATGATTAAGATATTTTGAAACAGATGATAAAAGTTTGATTTAACTGGATAACCGCGATACATTAGATTTGGAAAATCTCACAAAAATTTATTCGATTCAAACTGAAAATGAATAAGCCAAAAATGTTATGCATGCTAGTCTTCTTATCTCCTGTCAATGAATACATATTTCGCTCAAAAATACAATTTTATGCTTCTATAGTGAGGTGAAAAAAATTAGGAAAATTAAAAAAAACGTTTTTAATTTGAAAGAATAATTTCATCATATCGACAGAGAAAAGATTTTGAATATGTAGTTTATTAATTTTTGGGAAAATTTTATAAATGATACTTCCCACGACAACGAGAATAATGCCGGATTCTAGCTGCTTTGGTGAGAATAACCAAACTCTCTTATTGAAAAACAATATTGCACAAAAGGGGAAAATCAATACTGAAACAATACAACTTTTATCAGATCACCGTCTCAACTAGGAGATCATTTTTATTTTCAAATTGATCCCTTATAACCATAGGAGTATCTATATATCTTTTGTTTACTCAGAAAAAAAATTTATATAGACAATCCTTAATAAAGATCCAGTACACACAATATATAGAATAGTCTAATGTAGTAAATTGTTGTTATATTTTTTCAAAAATTTCATTCATTTATATTTTGTTTTGTTACAATACAAATTCGGGGAGGAAGAAAGAGCATTCTCTGTTCTGAATTACATAAAACTTTAATAAAATTAATATTATTATTATTATTATACGATGATAGTAACACAGAATAAAGATTCAATCGGAAGAATTATGTGAAGAAAAAAATCAACAGTTTAGTAACGAATTTCATCTGTTTAAAATTTTAAAATTCTTAAGTTATTATTACAATTTTTATATATAGGGGAGATTGATGAAATGAGAAATTAGTGTCTAGTCTGATAAACTCTCAAGAAAGACAGAAGCAGGCATAACCCTCAAAAAATCAAAATAAAAAATTGAAAATAATGATTTACAGTTTTTCAACTAAGTATGAAGTTGTAGATTAATTTTATTGATAAATTAATACGACTGGTTTCTTTCTCCTGCTTTTTAGGTGTTAAAAAATAGAGATTTGTCGATGAAAATTTTTTACAGAAGCATATTTTTCTAAAAGTTTTTCACGCTTTTGATACTCCAAAGAATACTGTATCCTAATTGAGGCTGATTTCTTTTCTACGAAGTTTTTAAATAGGCATAAAATCGAGTTGGAGTTGAGGATTTTCAAAATAAATAGGTAAATTTTCAATGTTGACTTTAAATACCTCAGAAACTAGAAGACTCTTCTACTCTTTTATTGAAAATTTGTTCCTGAACAAGATGATGTCATTTCAAAGCACTGCAAGTAGGGTTTTCATTTTTCACCGAATAACTCGAAAACTCTATTTTAGGATTTTTAAGCACATTTTAAGAAGCACATATCTGAAATCAACAGAAAATTCTCTACATACATAAGTGGAAAATATCATTGAGTATAATTTTTCCATATAAGACTTATTTAAGTGATAGCATTCTAATTAAAGAAATCTACAATAAGTATTTTCAGCATTAATGATCAACAATTTCGCTAAACAATGTATTCATAAATGAACCGAATTTCAATAAAATTACTACAGCATTTGTTCCCTCAATTCAATAAGCTATTTTGCGAATGTGAAAATACAGTCACAAAAAGATTTATCTCAAGAAAATGAATTCCAAAAATACTCATCTGTAATTTAATTTTAGAATCCTGCAAAAATGCAAACTAATTAGTTTGATTACAAAAACCTTTTTGATAAAATACCGTAATTAATTGGAAAGAGTGATAAAAGATTAGGATAGAAGATGGAAATTTCTCAATGGACATTCGAGAATGAAGAATGGAGAGGAACGAACATTTTTTTGGTAGGGAAAATTAATCACAAAAAGTATTGATGAATCGGAATAAATTACAATTTCTTTTTACTTTCAAGGAATTTCTTCGTTCATTGTGTTTTTTTTCTTCTCCTGAATGGGAAAATAGCTACGGTGATTATCGAAATTCATTCTAATAATCAAACTCTCCTGTTTAGAGAGACAGTAATGACGAATACTCAATGAGAATCATGGTAGTTTATTTACTATCATAATCTACTCATATGGAGTGAGGACCACTATGAGTACACACTAACTCATCCCATGTTTTTATATGGAGTGGAATATAAAAATTTCTGGGAGGTCATCATAAAAATGATTGATTTTATTTAAATAATTGTTATTTGAGTGAAATAATTTTTTAATACATGATTCAGGCTCTTTTAAAAGTTTGAAGCTTTGAGTAATGTACAACCAGTTTCAATAAATAAACGGATTTTCGGACGTTTATATAAAATTACGTAAATCTCTATTGTTTAATGAAAGGCTATGATAGCACAGTCATGCAGATGGGTTCAGTTAAGTCTAAAAGTAATAAATCCCAATGGGAAAATTTTTCTAATATACAGTTATTCGAGGTTTTTCAAGATCTAAAAGTTTTTCACATCTTTAATAGCTCGCTTGATAAAAGTTTAAGAGTTGCATTCCCAAATACTGTACCATTTTCCAAGGACAATTAGAACCTTGATAGAACCTTGAAAACGTTTTTTAATTTGGAAAAAAAATTACCTTTCGAAATGAAGACTAACAGCCATTGACTGCTTTGGATATAATCATTTAGTTCAATCGATATGTTAACCTTTAGATGGAAAAGATTTTGGGCGAAACCTTGACAATCTTCTAGGATTCATGAGTATTAGGGATAGATTTTTCAATTCTAATACGCTCAATTTAATTTTTCCCTGGTTGAAAATGTGGTTCAGAATAAATTTTTAGTTCGAACTATTTAAATCTTTATCCAAAATTATTTTCTATTAAAGTGGCAGTGATAGTGTCAAAGTTACATTTCTTGTCATAAATCTCTCAAATTTGATCTTATTACTTTCGAGATGAAAGATTTACAGGTTTTTGATAGAAATGATTGATCCGTGAGACTTATTTCACTTATACTAAATTGAAAACGATTAGGAGAAAAATATTTTAGCTTCTATCATGAGAAAAATGGCCGAAATCAAATTCAGCAAATTTTTTATCACATTAATTTTAACACAAGATTTTTGTTTCTATTGCAACCAGTTCATAAATAGATTTCAGACCATATGTTTTATACATCATTTAATTTCTCTTGAAGAGCCCATTCAGATTCTGTTCCAGGCTAGAAATCAAAAATTTGCAAAATCCATCTCTTATGAGTATATTTAGACATCATTGTCGATAAAAGCCTTAAAAAACTCGACCGATGTAAATTGAAATAGACAGCATATCGAAAAAATAATAGGATTTTTGGTTTTGGAAATTCTGGTTTTTCTAGTTAAAAAGATTCGAAAATTAGATAATTATAATAATTTTCTTTCACACAAGATAAATAAATTCAATTAGTTGAAACAGAGAAATAGTTCCAGGATAAAAACTAAGCATCATTACTTTAGTTGGACAGTTGAATTTGAAGAATGAAATCAAAAGTAAGGTTCATTGATCTGGAGTTGGTTCCAAATCTTTCTCTAAACAATCTAAGGAATTTACAATAATTGATAGAAAACCAAGAAAATTCCGGCAGTTTATTCATTGGGTATAAATTTTCAAAATTTAAAATCACTCCACCCCAAAAACCATCTCAATTTTTAATTTTTCAATGTGCATTTAGTTGCTAGGGGGTAATAATTACTCACTCAGATTATGTAATTCCTTAGTCAAATTAAAGATTTCCTCTGCATTCCAAATCTGGCAGTTGATAAATGTAAAATCCAAAAAGACGAGAATGAAAGCTGAGACAAATTCGATTATCATCAGATAAAACAAAGGATATATCCCTACTTGGACATTTGAATCATGAGTACGGGATTGTAAGAAATTAAAACAATGCAAAAATAATTTTCGAAATGTAGATGAGTTTACTTGATTCTTTTTGATTGAGGGAAAAATCTTATTTCTGATTGGTCAAATGGTACTTTAATCCAATCAAATTAATTTCGACTCAGAACCTTTCTCTGAGATAGAATTTTATGCTGGAATAAATTTTCCAAAACTAAAATTAATTTTTTATCATGTGAGATAAAATCTTTTGGTTACTATGCTCCATTTGAAGTTAAAAAATTATAAATTTTTTTTGAATGGGGAAAAAATAATAAATTCATACATCTACTGATAAGTAGATAGAATATATATATATATTTACACAAGATCTGATAAAATAGTTTACGTACGTGATATTAAAATGAAAAGTCAAATCCTAACAAGATTATCAGTCTTCTTATAGAAATTTTTTTTGCATTTAAATGAGATCTCTTTTATATAAAAACGTTTGTTCTTTTTCTCACTTCAGATTAAGGGGATTATCTTGTTACTGTTTGCTTTCATTAACGTTTTGAATGATAACTTGTAACTTTTTCCAACGATATGTTTAAATACCCTGGGAGAATATTCACAAACCAATTGTATCAAAAGAAGAGAGGTTTCTTGATTTATTTTAAATTATCCAAATCTAGTATTTTTCACAGAAAGTTTATATCTCAATTTTTTCGGTCTATTGTGTAAATTAATCAAGAAAAAATTATATCTTAGTATGGAATATTATTTGAAGACCAAAATATTCTGGATTTTGGTGAGTTCATTGAAAATTTGTCAGCTATTTAAAATATTTTGAATTACGAAAAAAAATTTTAAAAATAACGTCGCGTTTTCGACACATGTTTCAAAAAATACAAGAAATGCTTTCTCCTACCCTACTAAAACATAAAAATCCCAGGGTTGTTTTTCAGAACAAAAAGTTTTTTCCTTTCTCAAGAACTCAAAATTCAAAATTTCAATGAAAAAAGATCCCATATTGGAAAGCAGAGGAAGTAAAACTTGGTTGAATTTATAAAAGGTGTGGTTACTAAACTTAGTTAAAATTTTACGTAAAAATCAATTTTTAAGGAAATTATGGCATATTTCGAATCCCAAGTAAGCGCTAAACAATTTTTTGAGCTTTAAGTCGAAAATTTTTGCTAATACCAAAGTCAGAGAGGGAACAAAAATTGATTTTTAGGATCACAATAAGACAAGAAAACCGATCATCACCATAAAACTTTGGAAAAATCTGTCATTTTCGAGTAGGGAAATTGATCAAAAAACCAAAATTCAAAATTTGCGATTCTTAAAATTTGATTCAGAGTATTGAATTTCTTTGTCTTATTGTGATTCTCAAATCAACTTTTGTTCCGTCTCTAACTTTGAAATCGGCAAAATTTTCTGACTCAAAGTTCAAAAAGATTGAAGTTTAGCGGCTACTTGGGATTCGAAATATCCTATAATTTCCTTAAAACTTGATTTCTTCAAATCGTGAAGATGGGTCTCATGATCCAGATTTCAAAAAATCTAGATCAAACTCGAATTCTTGACGAAAAAATTGAGTATTTTGTAAAAACCATATCTTCATCTTAGCTTTAGGTTTGACAAGACACTCTCTCATAAATAAGCTTACAATGGAAATTACTAAACTTTCCATTTCTATCTGGAAGGTTGAATGTCTAAAAGCACTTTCATTTCTACATTGTAATTAAACTTGTAACAGACATTTTTAAATCAGTCAATCTAACGTACAGTGTTAAAATCAGCTCAAGCCAGAAGAAAATACTCTCTTAATTTATAAGTTTCACGGCGACTGCGGTTCAACTTATCTTGGAAGAACTATTAGAAAATTAAGTACTAGGACAAAAGAACATCTTTCAAAGAACACTTCAGTTCATAAACATTTGACGGAAAATAATCATAATGCTGACTGTTCCAATTTTTCAATATTTTATAAGAACTCAGGTGATGACAGCACTGATTAAAGAGAAATTCTTTATTAATACTATTAAACCAGATCTGTGTGTTCAAAAGAACCATACATATTCTCTTATATTACCCTGGCCTATGTGAGCTTTTTCACCTTTTTTCTTCAATTTTGCTATTAATGTTGAGTTTTTGGGTGTTTTTTTCAGCTTGCATTATCTTCTTTTATGAAATTTGCTTCTTACTATTTTCATTCTTATATTTGTAATTTTATTATTTCAATGATTATATTTATAATTTCCATTTTTAAAGTAACACTGCTGATGAAGCTTTAAGAAATACGTATTCAGTGTAAATAAAACTCTTGTTTTTTCAATACTTCAAATAATTTCTAAATACTAAGATATCCTTAGAATCAGTGAGAATTCAGATAAAACATGGACAATTCTGAAATATAATTCATCATTGAACAAGTAGAGTGCAGAGAATTATGTAACAGGAAGCAAAATTATACACTGATTTCTCCCGCATCATGTGATTCAAATATTTTGAATCTGTCTCAAAATCATCGGAATTCAATAATAATATGAGATTCTCTGAGAAAGAAAATTTCACCAAACTTTGAAAATATGAGATAATATATTTTTGAGTATCATTTTTTTATCGATTTCGAAAATTCGAAGGAATTAAAGACTGATATTTGGGATCAGTATAGACAAAGAATTCGAATTCGCCTGAAGAAATTTACAGAAAGTCATCAAATAATTTTAATCTTTCAATCATCATCTTACAAATTAAAATGACAAAAAATTTATGGTTTTCTTGTAAAAAGAAGTCTTTGAAATCGATAAAATTATTTAAAAAGGGCAAAATTCAAAAAATTGCCTAATTTCGACCAAATTGAATCTTTTTCAATTCTTTTCACTTCAAAAACTCATGAGCCTGTTTCTTTATAGAATTCAAAAATTGACAATTTTTTCTGACATTCCTTTGTGAAAATTCTCATCTTTATTTCAACAAACTTGCAATGTCTATTGCTGAATGAGTAACCTTTAAATTAATTAACTGCAAGTGCTAAAAGTATACAATGGTATATGGAAATAGATTTTTCTTTTATAAGTCGTCAGTTTATTCTAGAATAATTCGAATTTATTACATCAAAAATTTCGATGAAAAGAAATATTGTTTCAAGCAAAATAAAGCTTGTGAACACTGAGTTAATATCGAATCGGCGCCTGAACTTTGGAAATTTTCGTTTATAAGAGAGCTATTATGATATAATTAGAAATTGTTTTTTAGGATGTTTTTTTAGGATCATATGATATCGAGGTATTCTCGATGAATTTGTTAGTTCATGATTTTTACAAAAATCACATTTTTTCATCAAGGTATCAAAATTGTTTGGCAACCGATTCAAAAGAAATACTTTCACTGATTTAGGAAAAAATTTTAGATCGCCTTATGATCCAGAAAAATTACATTTGAAATCAACAAAAATTTTCAACTTCAAGTCTAAAAAATGTAAAAATCACGCCATCTCGCGATTTAAAATGGCTCCAAATTATTCCAAAAAAAATTTTGTTCGAATTTTTTCTTCGTAAATCAGTGAAAGTGTTCCTTTTAAATCAGTTACCAAATTCATCGAGAATAGCTGCAGAAAACTCTTCTTCCTGTATTAAGGAATCCGATTCCAGTGCATTTCGATAAAAGGCCCCTTATTGATATTTGATTGGTCAAAAGAAGTAGAAGTTTATTAATAAGGCAAGTAGAGCAGAAAAATTTCCTACTAAATTGAAAATTTCCTCTCTAATGAAATATATCATGCTCTGATGTTTGCTTTCTTTCTCATGTCAATCAATTGAGTCAATGATGAATAAATTGCTCCAGTTCAAAAAAATTGATTTCATCACAAGAAATTAAAAGATTCCGTTTGAAGGGGAAATATGCGTTCAAAGATAATCATCTTGCAAACTCTCATTAACTTGAGTTCATCAATACCACCCAGCATGAGGCAATATTCATAAAAAAACACTGTCTATGCACTATGCGTAAAGGAAATTATATGTAAAATCTATACGGAATGCATGTGTTATACATCTAATAATCAATCATGTAATAATTTACATTTTCTTCACTATTTAACATTTATGGTTGGTTATTTTACAAATGATAAAATGCAAAATCTCATTATAAGATATTGTGCACCTACAACGTGCAAAGGGGTGAACAAAGGCCAAGAAATTTTTCATTCATTTTTGATTTTAAATATCAATTTGAATTCAAGATTTTTTTCAATAGATTCTTGATGCTCTGTGATCGCCGTTTACGAAAATTTTATGCTCTCTAATGCGAACCCTACTAAGCAGTATTATTAAAGAAGAAGGAATTATTTTTTATCTATAACAATAAACCTAGAGTTTGAAACAATTCAAGTGTTTTACAGTCTTATGAGTAGAAAAATGCTGACTATACCTGTTTCAATAATTATAATTACTATGGTGTGGTTAGATAAGGGGATAGAACAATTTTTAAGCACTTCAAGAGGTCAAATTCTCAGCCATTGTTTCTTGGGTTTGGCTATCAAGAGAAGAGAAAACCATTATTTACCAAGTTACTTAAACTGTTGTTGACAATAAAAGTTAGATAGATAATCCTAGATGATCATTAAGATATGAAGTAAACAAAAATAGTAGTAGGAACGTTTTTATTCAGAGGCAGTTTTAACCAAGAAAACTAGTTAGTAGAAAATCAGTAAAAATGGCCAAATTACTAAAATCTCATATCGATATGATATTAAAAATCTTCGAGTTCAAGTATTTTAACATCATCGCATCAAATTTCGCTCAAAAATATCGTTTTATGCTTAAGATAAAAAAATTATGATATAAAAAAGGTATTTTATTTTTTAACTCGAATTAGCATTGGTTTTTGAAGTGCTAATAAAGAAATGACTCTTATTTTTCATTAAAATATAACAATTCTAGTTGGTAAAATACATTTTTTTGTTTGAAAATTTTTAACTATTTTATTTATCCTATTCCAGAAGCATAACAAGGTATTTTGAAGCGAAATTAGGTGAAATTTCCCACTAAAATTTAGGCAAATCAGCTGAGTCTTGAAAGGTATGTTAAACTATAAGACTTGAGATTAAACTCCAAGTATTTGCAAATCAAATATATAATACTCACTAAATCAAAGCAAGCAATTTGACATACAAAAAGAACATTTTATTTTGTAATTTTTCCCTCGATTTATGTTTGTTAAGAAAGAATTCGTGTATAATTACACTTTACCTGTATGACGAGAGCATCTTTCATGACGAGAATGATGAAAAATTATTTCCAACAACAATAATTATAAATCTCAAGGAAAAAAAACAATTATCAGTTACACACAGTAATGCAAACAAGAAAAGCTTTTTTTCTCGTCCTTAAAAAGAAATACTGTAATCTATCAAGTTCGAACGAGTATGAAGCAGAAAGTTTAATTCATTATTATCAAGTATCATAACAATTCGAAAGGGAATTCACTTGAAGAATGTATCAAGAGACTTTTCAGATTAAATTACTGAAAGCACCTTCAATATTTATGAAATTATTCCAAAAAAACTTGTTGCTTATCTCTTGATGCTTTGTTGATTTAAGTCACACAAAATCTTAAAGTATGATTTTGAGAATATTCACTTTTAAAACAGAAGATTTTTGAGTTAAATTACTGGAACTCTTCAAGAAATAATGCTTCTTACGCCTAGATAATCCCGCCATAAGATAGACCAGACAACTTCTAATAGCACACACGCTTATTCTAAATTTGATCTCAGATCCGAAAAATTCTCTATAATTTCTAAGAGAAAAGGCAAAAACATGAGATTGAATTACAAATTCGAATTAACCCCAATAAATAAACTGCTAGATTTTCTGGGGGGGGATTGTAAAATAGTTTTTCGTTATCTGATCACAAAAAGGTGATCAAGTGATTCTCTTCTCATTTTTTCTTTTTTCAATTTTAAATATTAAAATCGAAAGCAAAGTATTCCTTAATCTCAGGTAGGACTTTTTGTCTCGAAAAAGAATTTCTTCGTGGGTCATTCTGGCTTGCTAGCCATAACATATTATTATGCACTAATAAAATATAGGGCTTGGAAAAATCCATAGTTGCTTCAGTAAATGGACCAGATACTAATGAAGATAAAGATCAACTTTTTGATAAAACAGTATATCCAAAGTGCAGAATTAATCGTTGGATTAGACTATTGAATGGAAATAATAATAATTTATCGAGAATCCTCTCCATAACTTGTAATTCATAATTCGTTCATTGAATTAACAGTTTTTTTATGTTAAATAAATACTTGCAAGAAACCAAGTCGAAAAACTGAACAGATTCCCCACATCGTTTCAGTTAATTCAGAAGTTATCTATAGATAAAAGAATAAATATTGGTCATAAGGTGTCCTTCTTCTATAGAACGTAACAAATGGGTCTCGGGCAATGGTAAGAAAAATATTGTAGAAATATTTTAGAAATGACCCTGAAATTATTTCCTAAATAAATCTTTGGCGTCAAATTGAAACATATATTGACCATAATTTTCTTGAAAAAATTTTATAAATGGTAAAAGAAAGCAATCTGATCCGGATTCGAAAATAACATTTATTTTAGTCGAGTTCTTGATGAAAAAATTGAGATTTTTTTTTAATTTCTAGATTCCCAATTACAAATATTAATTTTTTATCGGGAAACAAAAATGAGAGATATGAATTACACTGTACAGAGACATCGGTTTTGACCTGAGTTACCGATACTGAGTTAATTTGAAGGAAAGACTGACTTTATTTCTGGCATACTCATCAGCGTGATACATGCCAGATTTGGATAAAATTTCGTAAAACTAATGAAACAGTCTGTAATTTTGTTTAAAAAATCTCTGCGCCATTAGGGTATGGGAAATTTTCAAATATTGATACAGGCCACCAAACAGGAACTCTTCTAACTTAAAAAAAAATATCGAGAAAACAGCTGATATATCGTCTCTTGAAGGTCACTGAAAATTTGATTTTTTCAAGCATTTTGATTGGTCAATAATTATTCATGAGTAATAAATTAAAAGCCAATCAGATTATGAGTTACCTTTTTTTAACCAATCAGGATGCTGAACAAACTCAAAATTTTAAGTCCCTTCAACAAGATACATCCGCGAAATCAAAAGCTTACAACTTCTAAGGTTGAGTTTAGAAAATAACTCAGGCTGTAGAATTGAGTAATGGTAGTTGATTATGGTCAACTCTTTAAATGCTTCTATCAAACAGAAAATATCAAATTTTGAACGTTTTATTTTAGACAGTAATATTGCCGAAGTATCACGTATATTATTCTTTTTGTTTCTCGATACGTTTTTACTTTAAATTTTGCTAATTATATTTGATTTTATTAATTTTATGCAGGTTAAAATAGTTTAAATTTATTATTGAAATGATTTTTAATATTTTGGGTTTTGAGCATGAGAAATTAAGACATTTTGAAAATATAAATTTAGAGAGTTTTGAGAACATTAAAAATTTGAATTTTAATAACAGAATCATCGAAAGAATTGTCTCAGACGAGCATGGTGAAATAGCTCAAAAATTACGATATCGCAGACGATTTCACTAGTTTTACGAAATTCCGTCCAAGTCTGATAAAGATCCTTATTTGTAAACATTTTGGTATTTCTTCCTTTTATTCCCTAGGAAATATTGGGTTTTTCTCGCTAAAATAATCATGAATATTCCTCTTTCTGTATCTGAATAATTTTTGCTAGATCGAAAATGTATGGATTTTTTTCATCTAAGAGAGATGTCAATAAATAATCTGATGTAGATTATGTGAATGCAAAGGTAGCCTCTACTCTCCTCTGGAAAATTATTGGATTTGATAAAATTATAAAATTTCATAAATCAGAGTTCAATATGTATAATTCTCATCATCATCATCAGCATGAATCAAAAATACACAAGGTGTGTTTGTGTGTATGAAAACACAATGAAAGTCTTTAGATAAACTGTGAATGAATAAAATCAACTGTATGGGGGAGGGTTTTTTTTGAGTGATAATCAAGATGATAGGGGTGGTGTATGTAAATTGGTTAAAAAGATAACTTTCTTCACATCACATACTCTACAGTATTCTACATACAAATGGGATGTATTTTTTCAAGTTGATACGTGATCAATTTAATCCTAATAATTTTCCTATTTATTCTAGGGATGGGAATATCCTAAATTGATGTTCTACTGCACGATGTCTCTTAATACATCTATAGAGTTCAATATGGAAGGTAAAAATTATATTCAGGACTGTGTGATCACTGAAAAGTAATTATTTTAGGTTACTCTCGAGAGCTCCAAAGCAAAGCTTATTTACTAAAGCTATAATTACGAGCTAAATATTCACGTAAATTTTCATAAACGTCCGAGAATCCTCATAAGTTCATAATTCAAAATTCAAAAGTTGGAAGAGAATATATTAAATCACTAAATGTACATTTCTCAAAGGATCATCAGTAGTGTCACTTTAAAAATGATAGAATTTTAAAAAGTCAATGAATATAATAATAAACAAATTCTCAAAGAAATAGTAAAAGATTAAGAAACAGAATAAAATGTGAGCTAAAAAAACACCAAAACTCTCCAATAAATAGCAGAAATGGATAAAGCTATAATATATGAATATATACGGGAATCTTATTCAAAACTGGTAAAATAGTTATTATACAAAATAATTCGAATCTTAAGTTTATTTTTTGGAGAATGATTAGACTTAGAGTGGTTGATGTCATTTTCTGGGGAAAAATAAAATAATAATAAATAATCAAAATAATTGGGTAAAATCATTAATTTTTGTGTTTGGGAATGAAGATTGTTTTAAAAACTATCAAAGAATTCGATTTTGCGATCAATATTCTCTTCAACTTGTTTTGAAATTTGAGATCAAACATAACTCCCTATACCTGATTACAAGGAAAATTTTGATGGATGAAAATTTTTTAATTAAATATCTTCTAAATATCAAGAACTTTTCGTATTCTCATAATTTTATAATTTCATGATGATCGGATCAACCTTAGGCTCATTAGAGCGTATCGATTTTGATCAGGCTTCAAAAAGTTTACATAATTATAAAAACATGTTTTTTTTATTTTTTAGATTTAGATCAATTTCTATGGATGAATTTATCGTAAAAAGAACTGGTTGAAAAGGCATTGAAGGAAAAATCCTAGATTTTAAGGACAACTTATTTAACTTTCGAGTATCATGATAAAAGGATATTTGACCCTCATCAGAAGTATTTATATGAAAAATTCATTAGATATTATGGCATTATCCACGTCCTGGCCGACTCAAGTATTATGTGTGGAAAAGAAGTTTTTTCTTCACTGTACCACTAAAATTTTGTATTCTTCGCTTGAGAGGGATGATAAAATGTGTGAATAATTCATTGAAAATTCAACGTATTATTTCGATGTAATTTGATACCAAACTCAGCCAGCTTAGCCAAAGAAGATGTACATATTTCGACATATCATGTGTCAATGGATTTTATAATATGGTATATATATTATGAAGAAAGATATTAAATTATCTCATGATAACTTGTGACTCGTTCTTCCTTCCCTCGAGCTTGTACATAACTGATTTGCATAAGAAGAAATTCGAAGTAAAAATTTTTGGCATCAAATAATGCTATCATTCTAATCATATTGTAATACTAATTATTCATAACGTTCAAGGCAAGGAGAAGAGAAATTAAAATCTTTTGCAAACTATAAAACAGGATTCCTATGACCTGGGACTAATTCCTACATGCTTTTATAATTTGATTTATTCGTTTTCATTAAGCACAGAATTGAGGATAAATATAAATGCTAGAGACAGCTTTGGTTCAAGACAGAATAAGAATGGTGGAGGGTGAGGTAACCATTGCATTAATTAATCAGGGCAATTAGATAGGGCAAAAGACAGATCAAATTCTTACATAACAAAAAAATAACAAAAGAAGAGCGACAAACATATCATAACTTGTCTACAATTTCAAATTACTATGTTACACTGGCTAATTTTTATAGCTTTATAGCTTATTATGCATTTATGCTATCTGGCCATGTTAATTTCTTGCTTTTATTTGGAATGAGTACAGATCTGCGAATAAAATTCGTCAAGTCTATGTATTAACATCAACTTTTGTTCAAAACTTTTTAGAATGTTTTTTTTCATTTTAACAAAAAATTTGAATGAATAGTCATAGATTATCGGCTGATTTATAACTGACTGAAGAGTACATTTGAGTAATATTATTTGAAAATCAGATATCTGATCAAATGTTTATGTAGATGTAACTGCAATAAATGATCCAGTCATCATACAAGAAGTGGATTCCCTGACTAAATGTCCTTAAGAACAAAAATACAATGGTACTACTTTAGTTAATACCGAAATCTTTGAGCATACATATTTTTCTCAAAGTTTCCCCTTTCTCTATCCTCTTCATTGAATAGTAGAGATTTTTATCTTTCTTCATATGAGAGTGTAAGCGAATAAAGATTCCCACTAAAATCAATGCCCCATACCTCGAAAGAAAAAAATTTTCCCATAAAATATCCAGAATTTACATCATTTTATTTATTTTCTATAGATATACAACTGAGAACGATATTTATGTAATCAATTTGAATCATAAGTCCCACTCATTATTGTTCAACAAAGCCTAAGAAAATAGAGTTGGTTCATATCAAGTTGGGAATCTATGATTTTTACAGAAATCTCTTGATCCTGAAAAATCTCTTTCGACCAGCTTCCAACTTTCGAATCAATAAAATTTTTCAGCTCAAAGTTCGAAAAAATGGGATTTTGGCGCAAAAAAATCTTTAACAAACTCGAATTCTTGATGAAAAAAAAATCATTGATTCCCAACTTCATATCAATTAGCTTTAGTTATTTTACCACCCATTCGATAGGAATTCTATTAATCTCCTAGAATAAACAAAGATCTATTAATTGTCAAACTAGTGCTAGTTAATTTTTCAAAAATATAATTTTTTTTTCAAAACCTATTTCCTAAGATAAAAAGTAAATTCACAAAAAAAAGACAAACAAAAGATTGAGTCATGAAAAAATATTCTTGGACTTTAAAGGTTAAAATAAAAACTTGGATTCGAATTTGATGAGGATATTTTGTGATCTAGATATGCATGTAATTTCAAATTTGTTCTTTCCCAGATTGAATCCGATAAAGCATTTTGAGATTTCTAAAATGGTGCTATATCTTTGTGGGCTTCTAAATCATACTTAAAATCAATGAAGAAATCTCGTAATTAACTTTCGACTATTTAAAATAGACAAATTATTTTTCGCTAATTCGAAATGAGAAAATTGCTATATTTTGAAAGAGGATTTTTCCAGTAAATGTGGATAAAATGGGCCATCTAATATCAACTTGGTGTAGATCTGTATTTACATGAGTAACTTTGAGAAGTACTGAGTAAATCTACTAAATTCATCCCCTTTTAACTACAATATATAAATGTTTAATCCTTTTTGAGAATAAATGTTTGAAAATAAAAATTTAATTCCATTGATTTATAAAATTTCGAATCAATAATCTCTAATAGTGATACAAATATGCCTCCCTATTGTTTTAGATCTCCCTTCAGGGGATTACATTTTTTTCTAGAGGACATTACGACAATTGAAAAAATTACAATTATCCAACAAAAGTATTAACTTTTTCTAATCATCTCGAGTGGAATGATAAAAAAAATATATTTTTTGAAATAAATTCATGATATTCATAAAATTGCGATTCATTCATATTAGAATTGGTTTATCTAAAATAACTATTCTTAGTGCTAGCCTGAGGTGTATGCTTTCAGACCCGTGAAACCTTTAACATTAGATTAGATAAACTGAATTTTCCTATTCTTTAATCTTTGAGCCCAAAATAGTTATCTATTTGGGAGATTAAATATAACCAAATATATATCAATATTAGAAATCAAAGCTAGCTGTAGAAGTTCTTCGTAAGGCTCTTTTTTTAAAGAAAAAGTTGTATATTTCGTAATCTAAAATCACAAAATGATAGAATCAATTAAAAAAATGATAAAAAAGATTTGTTCGTTTATTTCAAGAGAAAACGATTGAGAGTATGAATTATGAAAACGGATGTTTTGTTTTAGACGTTATCTTCTTAGAGATTAATTAAAAATAATACATGGAAATAAACACAATCCTATGGAATGGGCTGGATAATAATAATAATATAAAATCTCTTATATTCCCTATGAATTAAGGAATACATATTTATTTAGTAGAAAAAATAGTTCATAATTTTTTCAAAGTCAAAAAATATCAAGACAATAGAGATGGAAAAAGACAGAGGAAAATCAAAGAAATCCCTCCCATTTCAAATAAGAATAAAGCTATTCTCGATGAAGGTGAGAATTTATGATCTTTACAAAAATCACTTTCAAAATTTTCTGCAGCATTTTCAGGAGTCGATTCCAAAGGGACACCTTCACAGATTAAAGAAAAGAATTCGAGAAAAACATTTTTAGAAACATATTAAATTTCGAGTTTAGATCAACTTGAGAAGGATCACGAATAGACAAAAAAACCAATTATCTCCATTTTAAGAACCGTCAATCTGAACTATTCTCGGATCAATAAAATTTACACTTGCATTATCTGTTTTTCATTTATTTCTGCTACAGTATATTAGACCGATGTTTTCTTACCTTTTTATAGTACCATTATTTTAATTTAGATTTGAATAATATCAGTAGTATGATGAAATATTTTTGATTGATTTTTCATAATTATTATAATCTTTGATACTGTAAATGAAAGGATATATTGGTATATTATACTACTATTTTTAAAGTCTAATGTTTTCGAGTTATTCGATGTCAAAAATTCATGTTAATTCTATGATAAATTCAAACTTTGTTTTTTGTTCTCCCAGCCTGAGTCCTGCTAGGAAAAATTCAAGCCTGACAATAGGTGTTTCTTAATCCGAACTCCCCATTCCGTAAAAGAAAAAATTATGTTTTCGATCAAATAAAAAATTTTTCGTTCAAAAACATACATTTTACGATTTGGCCGAAATTCATAATATTTTAACTTAAAAATTATTTTTTCTTCATTATTCATTAATAGTATATTTTTAAATTAAATACATTCGAATTTTTCTCTTATATCGGTGAAAGTGTGTCCCTTTGGAATTGATTTCCAAAAAAGGCTTCAGAAAATTTTGAGACTTTGAAGAAAGGAAAGGGATTTTTTTAATGCGTAAAATTCCCAACTCCATCGAGAATAGCTTTAGTAGAAAAAAATTAGATATACTTTTTCAAGTCAAAAACATACCAAGACAATGGAGATGGGGAAATCAAAGAAATCCCTCTCATATCAAATAAGAACAATAATAATAAGAATACCAAGAAGAAATAATATGTAGAGAGAGAATAAAATTTCCCAATGTAAAAATAATAAAATTATTATTAAGGACAATTTGATTTATATTTCATAATCATATTAGAAAGTTGTTGGAACTGAAATAGAGACAACTGAGAAGAGATTTGTATTAGTAAAATATGGTATATGTATGGTATCTATAGTTGGGAACTACAGATTCCAGAGCAGGGTAAGGAAGAAGAGTGAGGAATAGAGCGAAAGCTTAATTCCCCTTCACTTTTGCATAGCCTAGAATTGAATGTATGTATCGTCGTTATCATCTTCTTTTCTCTATTCTCTTGATGTTTGTATAGTGTAATAACAGTAAGGAATTAACCACTCGTAACAGGAGACGTTTGCGTTTACGAAAATACTCACGAGGAGATTTGAACTGATGGCGTCGTAAAATTACTTTTTCTTTGAGACCATTTGTAGTCATATAGTTCAGGCTAGTTGATGTCAATTTATCGCATCAAGAGTTTAAGGATGATGAGGTTCTTTTGAAATTCAGATTCATTTTACTTTTGAACCAGTTGATTTGTGTTTTTTATTCGCGAGAGCATTATTAGACTCAAGTCTTGACAAACAAAGTGTAAATAAATAATTCGTCTAGGTATTTTTATCTATGACTCACATATTGTATGTTTCAATATCCTTAAATGTCTTTTTAAGAAGCTGGCCTTCTCTTATTTTTTAACTGTCTGAAATCAGGCGATATCAAAAAAGCAACTACATATTTTTCGGCCTCAGTGAATGTTCTGAATGCCAGGATGAAACACGTCAGTTGAAGTTCAAAACTAATCATTATTGGGAAACTGAGTTTTATAGCGGTGTGGTGTGATAAACAAAATCAACTCAAGACTCAAGATTTTGAGAAAATTACTCTATAATAAACTAAAAAGATGTTTTCTATGATGAAGAATGAGCATTATTATAATTTGAGATATGATATCTATCAGAAAATATGCCAAACATCATCTGGGTTTACTAAATTCTATGCAAATACAGTAAGTACTCTCGTGAGTTGTTCGGAGAAAAAAATTTCATCCTAGCCTACTAAACTCTAATTAAATTAACTCCAATCATTCAGTATTCAATTTGTTTTATTGTTTTATTTCAAAAGGGAATAATACCGATCAACTTTGGAAACGGTACTATAGTACAATAGAGATCGAAAAAATGTCATTTATCAAATATAAATCATCTTGTAAAGTCTGTTCTGCTGTAGACCTTTTGTGAAAAAATTTATTTTGCTTAAAATAATTACAATGCTTTTAGTTAAAGCCTATTTGGAAAAAACACTTGAGAATTTTTGAGTTAGGTTCTAAATTCATTTGGGTGGTTTAGAGAACAACAAGCGAATATTTGAGTGATAAACGTTATATTTCGCCGGGTCTCTTCAGAATCTACCCTGGTTAACATGTAAATACTAATTATGATAATCAATTGGGGACCTTCCATTTGTTGATATTCTTATTGACTCTAGTGCAATAGGAAGGGGGAGGTTTAATACATTTCTCTAGGCTTTGTGATTACTTTTGTCTTTTTAGAAAAACCATGTCTCTTCCTTTTTCGTTTTGTTGTCGAGCTATTTTTCTTCTCTCCCTTTTCACTAAATACTTGAGGATCTAACTATTTTTAATGAACTAAACAAACCAAAGATAGAAGGTTCAAGGCTCAGACTCTGAGTTTACAAAATAACTGCTAAGGACGCTAGTGTAAAACTCTCTTGACTGACAAAATTAAGAAATTTAATCCACTAAAAGAAATGAGTAGATCAAGAATTTCTAGGTCTTTTGACTCTCACAAACTAAAGCTAGTTAATATGAAGATGGGAATTTATGCTTTTTACAAAATTATGAATTTTTTCACCAAGAAATCGAATTTGATCAAGATTTTTTGGAATCTAGATCGTAGGTTCCACTTTCAGGATCTGAAAAAAAAAATTTGAAAAAAATCAAATTTTAAGAAAGTTATGGAATATTTAAAATCTAGCGATGGCGCCGGATTCCCATTTTTTTGAACTTTGAGTTAATAATTTTTGTTGATTTAAAAGTGAGAGAGTAATCAAAAGTTGATTTTCAGGATCACGATTAGTCAAAGAAACCAATTATGACTATGAAAATTTCAATGGACTCGCCAATCTCCAGGCATCTTGAATCATCAAAATTTCATCGATTTTCAAGCAGTGAAAATGTTCAAAAAATCAAAATTCGATTTTCACACGAAGAGGGGCGGATTTTCATAATCTGAATCAGTATATTTGATTTCTTTGACTAATCGTGATCCTAAAAATCAACTTTTGATCACTCTCTCACTTTTAAATCAACAAAAATTATCAACTCAAAGTTCAAAAAAAGGGAATTCGGCGCCATTGCTAGATTTGAAATATGCCATAACTTTCTTAAAATTTGATTTTTTTCAAATTTTTTTTCTTCAGATCCTGAAAGTGGAACCTACGATCTAGATTCCAAAAAGTCTTGATCAAATTCGATTTCTTGGTGAAAAAATTCATAATTTTGTAAAAAGCCCATCTTCATATTAATTAGGTGTAGATCCATACTTATAAGTAAGGATATGGGGAGCTAATAATTAAATTTTATTATTAACTTAACAAGTGTTTAAAACATTCAAAAATTCAATTTAAAACCCAAAAAAATCTTTCCAATTAGAATTAAGCTTAGTATGTGTTCATATAAGCAGGACGGTCAAAATGAATATTTATTGAACTCATAGTAGTAGTGAGATTAGTCAAAATCTTCTATTATTTTTTTCATATCTTGTCTGTTTTGGAATATAAAAAAGCATATTTTGGAATATTTTATCAGATTTTGAATAAAAAATATTCTTAGCATATATCTGTGACTATGATAATTTTCATAGGGATTGTTGATTTTTTTTAATTTAAGATTTTTATCTTGGTGAGAATCGAAATTTAATTCAAGTTTCAAATTAATATTATTGGTTGAAAAATCTCCTTATCCTATTCGATGATATCTTCTCAAGATATAGGTAAAATGAATTGGAGCAACTATAAAAGACTATTTTGAGAAATTATGCGAAATTAGTTTCAACCATGATAAAGTTGCTCGATATGAAGTTGGGAATCTATGATATTTACAGAAATCTCGGTATTTTCATCAAGAATTCGAATTTGTTAAAGATTTTCTGGAATCCTACTCATGCTACTTTTACCATTTGAAGAAAAAAAATCTGAAAAAAAAAATGTTTATGAAAAATATGGTCATTTTTCAAATTCCCATTTGGCGCCAAAATCCCATTTTTTCGAACTTTAAGCTGAAAATTTTTGTTGATTTGAAAGTGGGATCGAGGTTAGACCATTTAAAGGCGGTTTTAATGATGTAGGTCCTAGGGGAATTGTAAATAGGTTGAATGTTTTTCCTATATAAATGTATTGAAAATCAAAAAATTTTGAAAGCTATAAATAATCAATCTTAGCATAAATTTTTGTTTTTGGAAACTATTCATTTGTCCAAGCCAATCATGCAGATCAGATATTTTCTTGAATCAATCGAAAATACCATGGATTGCTGTGGAAACTGTAAAAACTACTTAAAAGTAGTGGAATTTTTTTTAAACTTTGTTGTATTGACATCATCCCTATCCTTTATCTAAGAGAAATTTCACACCTAGATTCTTTAAATTCTAAAGTATTTTTATTTATGTAAGCATCTGGGAATTTTCGAAAAAGTTATCCCTAATGTTGAAATGTTTATGTTCATAATTTTTTTTGGAATTAGATTGAGTATCCTACAAAGATTTGATGCATTATTCATTCACAATTTCACACATGAAGTAGGAGACATGTTATTCTCTGTACTACTGTACTGCTATGCGTATCTATATTATTAGATGTAATGAATACAACAGTATTATTATTATTTATGAGGGATGAATTTAATTTTTAGATCTAAAGGTTTATCAGAGGAGGGATAAGATAGATTCCAATACGCAATGAAACGAATCATTGATTTCTTATTCAACTGGCAAATAATAATAATAATTTATTAACCATACATGTTAAATTTTTTACAAAATATTATTCTTCATTAGGGTAGGGTGAAATTTGTATAATATAGTGAGACAAAATCGGACCAACTTTTGTAGAACGTACAATCTCTTTCTTTCATACACCTAGTTAATATGAATCTTGCTCTCTTTCACGATACGAAGAAAAAAAAATTGGAAAATACAGCGAATTTGAAATCTTGAAGTAGCGCCAAATTTCCATTTTTTTCAACTTTTTGGAAATTTTTGTTGATTTCAATGTGTTAGAGTGATCAAAAGTTGAGTTTTAGGATCTCAATTAGTCAAAGAAATTAAATATGCTGTGTCTGGTTTTAAGAATCACACCATAATCGTGTCGAAATCAAATTTTGATTTTTTCATCATTGAAAGTCGATGAAATTTTGATATTTCAGGATCCCTGAAAAATGACGAATTTATCAAAAATTTTATGATGATGAGCGGTTTTTTGACTAATTGTGATCCTAAAACTCAACTTTTGATCACTCTTCCACATTGAAATCAGCAAAAAAATTTTAACTCAAAGTTCAAAAAAATGCAAATTTGGCACTACCTCAAGATTTTAAATTAAAATCTTGATCAAATTCGATTTCTTGATGAAAAAATTGATAATTCAAAATCTTTATATTAACTAGCTTCAATATATAGAAAAATTACTAAGAGAACCTTTCTCCATTATGTCATTCTTAAATGAATCTTCATTATACATCTTATTTTCAAGTTCTTTTTCAAATTCATTTAAACTCTTATTTTTAATTGTTCTGTTTAATTTTTTGAAAATATTTTTTAATTTTTTAAATATGGCAAGTTTTCTAAGCTGTCCGAATTCAGGAATATTATATCTTAGTCCTGAGCGGCTTGTATTGTATAATATTGGGGACGATTTGATCAGAGATATGCTTTTAATTTCACGCCTTAATCTTAAGTTCTTTTTTGAAAAACCTAATTCGTCTCGGAAGAAAGGAGAAAGCCTTCTTCTAAATTTCTTGAATGCTGTATTAATCTTTTTAGATCAATTTTCTCCTTCTGGATTCCATACGGCTGAGCAATATTCTATTACCGGTCTGGCATATATTCTGGCATGTATACTGTATTCTATATAGAAGGACCTTAATTGAATCTGTTTTAATACACTTGTGAATATAGATTAATCTGCCAATGAACTTTTTTATGATGTCCTTTATTTTAAATCATTTACTTCATTTTTTAAAAGAAGTACCAATTTATTTTCGGAGTTAAAAACAACTTTATTTTAATCATTGCATTACAATCATAGAGGGGGATACTGAATGATGTTAAAGATTTCGGAATAACCAACCCAATTACCAATTAAGAGGATATAGAACATATAGATGAACGAAGAATTTTTAGCTAGCCTGAGAGATAAATAAAAAAACTAAACTTTCAAAAGAGAGGTAGAGAATTCGTTTGTAAATAAATAAATGTACATTAAGCTATGTTATGTATTAAATAAAAAATCGATTTACTCTTTGTCGAATCAAACTTTATTTTAATGGTACCATCATCTTGATTGAAGCAAGTATGTGGATCGAATAAAAATATAAAAGAGAGAAGATAATTTATGGATTGGAACTCCCAACTTGTATCAACGGTGAACAGGTCAGAGTTATGAGTACTTTTTTAAAACAGATTTAGATGAACTTGATCAGCAGAAAACTACTAATTCATCACTAAAGCTAGTTAATATGAAAATGGAATCATGAGGCTCTTTCTAAATTTAGAAAAAATCATTTTTACGGAAATTACGGCAAATTTGAAATCTTGAAGGAACGTCAAATTAAAAATTTTTTGCTGATTTCAATGTGAGATAGTAATCAATAGTTGATTTTTAGGATCGCAATTAGTCAAAGAAATCATAAATGCTGAATTGATTTTAAGAATCACCCCATAATCGTGTGAAAAATTGAATTTTGATTTTTTGACAATTTTCCCTACTTGAAATTTTGATAATTCAAGATCCCTGAAAAATGACGAATTTATCAAAATTTTTATGATGATAATCGGTTTTTTTGTCTTATTGTGATCCAAAAAATCAACTTTTGATCACTCTATCACATTGAAATGAGCACAAATTTTCAATTTGACGTTCCTTCAAGATTTCAAATTTGCCGTAATTTCCGTGAAAATGATTTTTTCGAATATTTTTTCTTCATATCCTGAAAGTGGGCCTAATGATCTAGATTCCAAAAAATCTTAGATCATATTTTTGATGAAATAATGAGAACTTTGTTAAAATCATAAATTCCCATCTTCACATTCAACTAAGTGTATATCAATCCTAGATATCTTGTTCAGATAAAATTTTAGAATTGAATCAATAAATAATTTATCGTAATGTACTCATAATTTTATTGAAAAAAATTAATATTATAACCAAAGGTTGATCAATAAAAAAAGATTTTTTATGATCATGATAACATAAAAAATACACAAGGGTTGGCAATGATTGCTTGATCAGCAATGCTTGTAAATCATGTTATTGAAGATTGGAATCAAATCGAACAAACCACATATTCTGGCATGGGCTATTGAAATAAGATTGATGAGCTGAGTAAACTATCCCGAAGCATTTTCTTTTGAATCTAATTTGTAAATCATGAATATCTAGTCGGGCACACACCTTTTTTACGCAGGATTTGGCCAGAATCAGGCTTTTTAAACATTTAGGTTCAAAATATTTATCGATTTTGAAGATTTAACCCTCAAAGTCCCACAGTGATAGTTATATCACACGTCATTTTAACAACTCAAAAATAATTGAGTTAAAACAACTGTAGATTCGTAATCAGCGTATTCACAAACCATAGGATAGACCATAGGCGAGTCGTAAAAAAAAATTCTCTGAGACTTTAAGGGCTAAAACCAAAATCAAGATTAACCAAAGAATTCGAATTTAGTTTAGAACAACTAACTATCTCCAAGAAAAAGTTAAACTAATAAATTTTGGATCATTTCGTCTCGTAATAAATAAATCTATTTCCTACAGAAATTAATAATTTTTAAAATTTCTTTACGTAAATTCGAATTCTAATGATGATCCTAAGTATCAAGATTTAACTGCTTCAAATCTTCATAAAAATGTTCAACTTAAAGGTTGAAAAAGCGAGAAATTATTATTATACCAAAATTGGCCAAATTTCGTCAGATTGAATATTTTTCTCTCAACATCTTAATGGCTTATTTCAGACTGGGATCCAGTTTTTGTAAAAAATAGTAAATTCTCATTTTCAACTAAACTAGCTTTGGACCTTCTTATTATTCTCAAATAATAAAAAGACTCTGAAAGAAAATACAAAGAGATATTTCTTGTTATATATCTGGACATAGTGTTCGTTAAGCTGTCCGTACAAAACGTTCAATACAGCTAGAAGAAGGAAATCATCCCTTTTTCCTCAAAAATAAAAAGATGGATTGAATCAGGCAATTGGCAGGGAGATGAGATACATTATCCTTCTACCCCTCTTCCAACTGATAGAATAGACTTTGATGAGGGATGAGTATAAGCTCACTGGGTGGGCAAAGCATAAAAATATCCTTGATTGGTATATGCCCCAATGGAAAAAAACTATTTTTCTGTATACATAGAGATTGATTAATTTCAATTTTATGCAAATTCGATTAAAATTTGTGCTAAACTTTGAGTCTGTGTACTTCTTATTCATTGTATTAGCAATCATTTTTCTTTTCAAAATAAAGCTTAGTCAAATGCCTTCTTAATGATCATTGACAAAGGATTAATTATAATTATCAGACAGAAGCGATCATGGATCATGAACTTTTCATCTGAACGTAGGGTTAGTTTATAAAGAGATTCTAAACTTATTTGGAAGGATAAGAGGACAACAAGCGTTTATCTGAGTGATAAATGTTATTTTTTGCCGGGTTTCTTCAGACTATCCCGGTTAACATACAAATACTCATTAATAATTAGTAATTATATAGTGGTCGCACTCACCATTTTAAGGCACACAAATTTGTAATAATCAATTGGGGACCTTCCATTGATTTATCACTCAAATAGACGATTGTAAACCCTTCAAATGAGTTTAGAATCTAAGTCGAATCAAAAATTGTTTCATCATTAAATTTTAAGTTTTACTCCTCGTAAAAAATGGATCGAAATTAAAGGATACATAAAAAATTTCTGCTCTAAAAGTGATGTAAATTCTGGAGGTGCAATAATCTGGATATTAGAAAATCACTTTAGTACAAAAATCTTGATGGGATTGCTTGCAGATACTAAAGATATGTAGTTAAAGGAGAATTAAAGAACATTGATTAATATCTTTTTATTTTCGAGAAAATTTTTTTGAAAAAAGTGGTTTACAAAGATTGAAAGAGCCAATGCCGCTGAAATGAACAAGGTAAGATGAAATCAGTATTTTTGAGTAAGATAGATTTTCGTTGGATGCTATAGAGAAATGAAATAAATTCAAGATTGATGGTTCATTTATGATGAATCTCTGAGCACTGCTCAGTGAACAGATTAGGAAAAAGGAATTATTTGTATGAATCATTTGAATAATAATTATAATTATTACTCCTCTTAGTCATTCGATTTTTTTTCTAATTCAATTAAGCCAAGAGGTTATTCCATATGCATAACCATATTATTGTATTGAAGCAGAATGAAGAATAAAATTCGATAATGTAAAGCCACCGATGAATTTAACAAAAAATCTCATTTTTTATCAAGGACAGTAAACTTTATGATTTTATAGAAACCGTTTCCATAGGCAAACTCTCACCGATTTGAGTTGCAAATTTCTGTTGGTTTAAAGGTGTGAGAGGGATCAAATGTTATTTTACACTAATAGAAAAGAAAAATGGTCACACCTTGAAATTAACAAAGAATGCAACTCAGAGTACCAAAAAATCTTAAGAAAATTTTAAAATCTTGATGAAAAAATCATAAATTTCCAAATTCACCTCGTCTAGTTAATATGAAGATGGGAATTATGGTTTTTTTGCAAAGTCGATGAAATTTTGATATTTCAGGATCCCTGAAAAATGACGATTTTATGATGATGAGCGGTTTTTTGACTAATTTTTATCTTAAAAGTCAACTTTTGATTACTCTCTCATATTTAAATGAACAAAAGTTAGAATAGGTCTATTATGTTAACGAAAAGCTTATCAAACTGCTAAAGTTCGATGGTCTTCAATGCAAGTGATTACAGATTGAGTTATTTATTTTTTTAAATTCTGTTTTCTTCATGTTTATGTTCCGAGTGAAGCTGCCATTGTTTTTTTCACATTAATCATTTATAGATTTTTATTAATCCCATCTGGAAATAAAGAAAGCCCTATAAACATGAAAAATGACAGCTAATAGAGAGATTATCAAAGTAACAACTATGCGTAAGAATGTTTAAGCAGAACAAAAATGCATCTCTTTATTTGAAAAGAATTTGCTTTAATTATAATTATCTATAGAGTGATTAATCATTTGAAAACAGAGAATTCGATAGAGGTCATTGGGAGTTTCTTCTCAAAATCTCGAGGCAGTTAGTACAAAATGAACTTTAAGAAGACTCATCTTGAGACCTTAGAGAAGAGTAGAGGGCCTCAGTAAGAAATTGTAATGCAGAAATAAGTTAGAGTATTTAGATTAAGCCTTCGAAAAAAATTCAAAATCTACATGGATATGTTGAAAATTGATAAGAACATAAAAACAGTATTTTACGAAATGATAATAAATCACACGTTTTTCAATATATTCTCAACAATATCTTAGGCATAAAATCAATTTTGAAGAGGTTAATAAAGTTTTCAAAAAAGGGGTTAATTTATGAAGCTCTTGAAATTGGCAATAATGATACTTGTAATGGAAATGTTGGTGATGTGAACATTGAGCTGTATTGAATTCAGCTCTTTGGCAAAGAAAGGAAGTTACATTAAATCTGATGAAAATTAGGTTTATCACTATTATACTATTATCTAATCTGATTGGACAAAATCGATAGGAATGAGATCATGAAGATACAAAAATAGTATTTTATGTTTGATGAGCTCATCGTACCACTGAAGAAGGCGCATGAATACAATCACCATCGAAACGTCTGGATGACCAATAGCTCAAAATACAAATATGAAACTAATTCTAGATAATTTTTTACCGAATCCGAGGATATTTATCATTGTTTTTAGTTAACTTGGATCACTAAAAGTAGTCTTTTATACGCTCTAATTATTCATAAAAAAGTTTTCTACTTCTTACATTCATCATAATTCGCAAAAAAATATATTTTTTATTTTTCCCACTACCATACTACAATTAGTCAAAGTGACCTCAAAATTTTACTGGTCATTACTCAAAATTGGCAAGTAAAGTATCATTAGGAAAGAAAGATTCATTAAGATTTCTCACTAAAGAAGGGAAAAAAAGAACATACAAACAATGAATGTGTCAACCGGGAATATATTGCCCTAGTAATAATGAGTCAATAGAAGAAACACTTTTTGACATGTTACCATTGAAGAAGAAATAATAACTAAATATAAAGAAAGTGGTTGGGTATTGTAAGGGTAGCCAACATTATAGCTGCTTGAGAGTAAAGAAACATACTCAAGTTGAGATTAATTACTTTTTTCACTTTCCACTCACGTCCTTCCACAAGTGGGTGACCAGAAAATAAAAGAGAGTTCACAGAATTAAAAAAAGAGAATCATAGTACAGTTTTATTCATCAATGAATACACACTCTGTTCAAGGCTAACTAGGATCTTACTCTATCTTTCTTCTTCCTTCACAACAACTGAATGAATGTGTGGGTAGATGTTTGTCAAATTTGAAAGATGACATATTTACTACTAGAGCATTTAGTCTTAGTTTTTCTTGCCTATCATAAGTAATCAGAGGAGCTGTTTAAATTATTATAACGATCGAAAATTACTTCGCTCGCCATATCTGTACGACGTAGGGATAGATTTTTCAATTCTAATATGCTCAATTTAATTTTCCCTGGTTGAAAATGTGGTTCAGAATAAATTTTTAGTTCGAACTATTTAAATCTTTATCCAAAATTATTTTCTATTAAATTGGCAGTGATAGTGTCAAAGTTACATTTCTTGTCATAAATCTCTCAAATTTGATCTTATTACTTTCAAGTAGTCATGGAAGATTTACAGGTTTTTGATAGAAATGATTGATCCGTGAGACTTATTTCACTTATACTAAATTGAAAACGATTAGGAGAAAAATATTTTAGCTTCTATCATGAGAAAAATGGCCGAAATCAAATTCAGCAAATTTTTTATCACATTAATTTTAACACAAGATCCGTGTTTCTATAGCAACAAGTTCATAAATAGATTTCAGACTATATGTTTTATACATCATTCGAATTCTCCTAAAGAGACCATTTAGATTCTGATCCAGGCTAGAAATCGAAAATTTGCAAAATCCATCTCAACTGTACGTTAATAATAAAATCATAGTAAGGAGTAATTTTAGATCACATTTTTGCATTTATATCAGTACCAATCGGACGTCTACGACCTCATAAAAACATTAATACAGCATCTTTATTTACTTTAGTTTCCAAATACCATAAATCAAGGAGGGGAGCCATTTATGAATCAAGATTAAAATCTTTCTTATAAAGTGGACTGATCAAGACTGATAGAGCTCAAATAACCGTTTTGCACCAGATACGTCTGAAATGGAACATAATCTGATCATCATTTTCAATTTTATAATATGCAAATAAAAGGAACTCAAATCTCCATTTCAATCTATCTCAGGATTAATTTGAATGGGATGAATATTATTAAGCAAATAGAAATGAAATATATTTGAGAGAAAGAGAGGATTGCGGGGTGGATGTCTGTGGAAAGTAAACATTCTTTTCACATTTGAGGAGATTTGGAAGCATTTTCTCAAAATTAAAATCCAACTCTGATAGAAATATGTGAAAGGTAAGTGGTACATTTTATAAAGGAATTTCTTTATGTACACTATTTGAAATTACCTTTTAGAGAATTCAACTTTTGGACAATAGTTTACAGCCAGTGTAGGGTAATACAAAGTATTTTTTTCCCGAACAACAGAAAAGAAGATTTTCATAAATTAGAGATGTTCTGAAATCAAAATTGTTTAAAACTCATCAAAATTTTCAGAAAATGATGAGGATATTTAGTGAAGGGATTCTGATAACTATCAGAATAATTCCCATCCGAAAAGTCATACAGATTTCTCAAAAACGTGAATTTTAACTATTAGCATTCATTCAAAATTTTTTTGGCGTGGATTTAAAAATGATAATTTTCAAATGAGATTTTGTATTTCAGAACAAAATTAAAAATATTTAATTCAATAGGGCCTTTTTGTCAAAATCTGGCTCTCTATCGAATAAGCATATACAGTGAACTTCCTAAAAAAAGTATATAAAGAAGAGGATCTGAATAAAATATTTTAACCTCTTTACTAATGAGTAATGAGATGAATTTAAGATCTATCCTCTTTGAGTGCTTCTATCTCTCTCATTTCAAGTTCAAATGTGTTGAAAATTTGAACATGTCACTTATGTCTATCCTTCTATTATCAGAATAATTTTCTAATTCATATCTCTTAAAACAACAGAGTTTACTATTTTTTATCTTAGCTCATTGAATTGAACAGCATTCGATGCAGAATCAAAAGTTGAGTCAGCTGCCTAATTTCCATTCCAAAATAATGCCTGGTGACAGTTTAAACCGAGCTTAAACCCCACTTCTTATTTTTTAAACTACACTGACTAAAATCCTGACTACTTTTTTTTGTTAGACGAATTTCTTATATTTAAATAAAATTGATAATTACAAAATAATAAAGTAATCTTTATAGAGGTTTTCGTTCAAAGCAAAATAAATGAAAAATGATGTATAAATAAATAAAAAAATTGTTCTATCGAATTCATCAAATTGGCGAATGAGATTAGTAATCAATGATAAGTTATCATTGATAACTAATCGTAAGGTTATAAAATATGAAAAACTAATCTGCAATCAAAACGAAAATCATCTGGTTAATGGAGGTATGAATAAAGTAAAGACTTAGAGTAATCTAATTTAGATCTAATGTGTGACATGACAGATTTAAGATTAGTCAGGTCATTACAATCAGACA